>JARYGA010044782.1:0-41730 GCA_030545235.1 Helianthus tuberosus
AAAGGTGGTACGCACACCAAGTGAATGATAAAATGTATATAGTGTCGTCCGTATAGTCGATTATGATGTTAAGGGTATATGTTGATAAGTCGATAGTTATGTATGGTTAATAGTTGACTTTTGAAAGTCAACTAAGTATAAGAAACATGAGTTGACTCGTTGTCGTAAATGTAGGTTGATGAGAAGTCGTATGGTACATGTAATAGCAATCCGTGTTAAATATAAATGACATGATGAGTTACATGAGTTAAACGTATACGGACATGATTATATGAGTTATGTTTGTTAGAAATGATTAATGAAAGTTAAGTGTGAAACATGTGATTGATACGATTGTTATCATGTACAAATGAGTATGCTAATAATAGCGTGATTTGGATGAAATGAAAGTATAGGAATCACGCCGAGACGGGCTCAAGCAAGAGGTGCTAACGGGTCAAGAAAGAGGCGAGGAATCGGATATGAGCACGGACGCATAATGTAAGTGATTTCTGTAATCACTTCTTAGTACGATTAAGTAATATACTGTTTAAATTAATTAAACATGATGTTTGAGGTCATATATGTATTGAAGTCTTTCGTCGTAAATGAATGAATTAAAGTTGACCAAAATGCCCTTGATGGGTATTTTGGGCAAACGATATGAAAAGTGGTTTAGAAACAAGTTGTTCGATCAATGTAATGTTTTAGACAAGTATGGAAGCAAGAAGTATGGTCTTTGTAAGCCATAGACCTTAAAATGCGTAAATACCCATAACGGGTCAAAATAAGCTTTTGAGCGAAAATGGGTTAAAAGAATGCTAGACATCCGAGAAGTTAATCTTTTATGATAGGCGTCAATGAAATTATTAAGTTCATATGAGATTGAGGTCAAATAAATAGATTATGTTGATAAATGCACGAACGGGTCAAATAATTAGAAGATAATAATAAGCCGAATGCATGTAAGTTAAGAATTTCCTTAATCCGGATGTGGGATTTTAAGTTCATATGATAGAATGTGAATTTACAAGCATGTAGGAAGGAACGGGAGGTTAAACGGATAAACGGGTTGAAAGTTATGCGAGTTTTAGTGTATGCGAACAACGAAACAACACAACAGGTAAATGAGTGAACGAGGGGCCGTCGCCGACGCCCAGAAGGGCCGTCGCCGACGGCATGTGTAATTTGGTTTTTGGCCGACGGCCTAATTTTCTGTCTACGGGACTTTGGACGACGGAGGTGCGTCGCCGACGGTCCATTTGGGCGTCGGCGACGGTGCCCAGAGTCTATGTTTTCTGTTTTCTTCCGTTTGTGATCCCGGTTGATCCAGTTCGTGTCCCGGTGCTCCGTTAAGCTCTCGAATGGACCGAAATCAAGTTTATGATGCATTTTTTTTATAAAGGACTTTTACGTATGAGTGTATGAACGTATGTATATATGAGTTTATGCATATATGTATGGATGTAGGAGAGGTACGAACGTATGTAGATGTGCATCTATGTATGTGTATAGACATGTATGAGTGTATGCATGTATGTAACGATGTAGGAAGGATATGTATGTATGTAGATGTGTATGTACGTATGTATAAAGATATGTATGAGGGGTGCATGTATGTAAAGATGTAGGAAGGGTATGTACGTATGCAGATGTGCATGTATGTATGTGTAAAGACATGTATGAGTGTATGCGTGTATGTAACGATGTAGGAAGGATATGTATGTATGTAGATGTGTACGTACGTATGTATAAAGATATGTATGAGGGTATGCATGTATGTAAAGATGTAGGAAGGGTGTGTACGTATGTAGTTGTGTATGTATGTATGTGTAAAGACATGTGTGAGTGTATACATTAATATAAAGTTGTAGTAAAGATACGTAAGTATGTAAATGTGAATGTATGTTTGTATGTAAGTACGTATGTAAGCATGATTTAGACACGTTGAGTGTTAACGTTCTTAATGGTGTACCTTGAGAATGAAAAGTAATGCAGGTACATTTCTGAAGCCTCACCAGGAAATGGATACGCGGATGAAATGCTTAAAGTTTGAAAAATGACGAATAGTGAAGTGTACGTGAATGAATCTTGTCTATATAATGTGTGCTAATGTATGAATGAATGTGGTGAGTGCAGGTTGGACGAATCACGGATTAACCTCACAAGGATTAGAGGTCGAAGATCGAGTCACAAGAGAGGTTGTACGGGGACGTTGAAACTAGAATGAAGCAAGCATAAGCTATGTTTTGGATTAGTAAATAAGAGTGAGACGGGTTTATGAATAAAATCTATGTTAAAGTTTAAGTTTAAATAAGTTGAGGTATTTATAAAGAAAGAAATTTTATGGTTCGTGTTTTCCGCTGCGACTTTTGTCATGTACGTTTTAGGGTCTTACAGTCCGTGCCCCCCCCCCCCCCGGGATGCATGCTTTTAGTGTGTGTGAACTCACCTTGGTTTGCTCGACGATAGATTACTTGTTTAACAGTTGGTCAATCATGTATTCTCGTCCTATTATAGTTATCATTGTTATTAGGTTTGTATGCAAATACTACACGTATATCCTACACGTATCTAACACGTAGCATGCAAATTAAACTGTTACATAACATGTAAAGTGTGTGGGCTATAGTTTTAACTAAGCCCAATGCATGAACAGTAAACAGTGCATGGCCCATTTTGCATGTACGTTGAAAGAGGGCCTTCGTCGAAACTGAGAGATCTCAACTCGAGATCTCCAGTCGCAACCAAAAGGTTTTGAGTCAGGCTTTGAGCCGAAACAAGGAGGTCTCGACTCGCAACCGGACAGGTTTCGCGTCACGTTTCGAGTTGTATTCTAAATGGTATCGAGTCGCAACCGATTCAGCATAAACCAATCAGAATTCAATAACATGTATTTTATCCATACAACTCCTAAATCAAATCAAATGCATAAGATTTCAAATTTTTATAGAACATTCAAACAGTTCATCAGGTTTCATCATGAAAACAAATCTAACCCCAACATAATTAAATCACTGTTTTATAAAGACACACTTGACACATTTAATGTAATATGTAAGCACAATCATAATTCATTTACTCAAATCTTTTCATAGAACATCATCTTGTGGATATTTAATCAAACCAAGTCTTTTAATCACTAAGACAAGCATCACCATGGAATCGTAAACAAGCTCATCATTATCATTCATAAAAATCCAAGCTTTGCTTCAACAAACCCCCAATCCTATATCAATCTTTATATTCTAGCATCAAGACAACATTTTTCATCATATCAACATATTACACAAAAACAGTCATTATGCATCATGTGAATCATTAACCAACATGCACCTTAAACATGTATTCCTAATGAGTATGGAGGTGATTCACTAACCGGTTCGATAGAGAGTGGGAATGTGTAAAATAATCAAGATACAAAGCTTCCAAGGTGACGAGTTGATGATGTCTTGCAAGCTGCCGTCGAGATCAAAAGAAGGGAGGAGATCTTGTGTGTTTTAGGGCTTTTCTAGAAAGAGAAATGGAAAAGGTGAAAGAGAAGGGATGTTGGAATGTTTTTAGGATTGATGGTGATGAATGATTGCTGTCAAAATGTCCCTAATGTCGGATGCAATGGGGGTTTTATAACCTTCCTAAAATAGGGTTTTTCGAGTGGGCTCTAATCATCTAGGCCTGGTCAGCGAACACAACTCCCTAGCCCAGCAAAGAAAAGTGTTTGGGAGCCAGGAAATCCCAAGTCGAGACCATAGGGTTTCGAGTCGTAACCGAGAGGTTTCGACTCTCACTTCATACATACACTACTGTACATATATTGAGTAAATTAATTATGTTAAACTTCTTGCTTTACCCATTTTCATATAACCAACACATAATCAATCCGGTATTTATCAGTTTAATTCTCGTTTATTAAATTCCCACAGTTACAAAGTAAAAGGAACGTACAGGAAAACCCGAAGTGTCACATTATCCCCAAGTTTCAAGAAATTTCGTCCCAAAATTTAGAGCGCAGCTACTGATAAGCTAGTGTGATGAAATTTTTTCGCGGGGTATCACATCATCCCCCTGTTAGTTTGGAATCTTGTCCCGAAATTCAGTTGTACCCTCAGTGCTGGAAGTATTGTTTGCAAACATCCGGGGATACTTGCGCATCGTCTGGTCTTCCCGTTCCCAGGTAAACTCTGGCCATGGCGCGAGTTCCAACGAACTCAAACTTTTGGTATTCTGCTACGCTTGAGGGTCTTGATCTCTTGATCCATGATCTCAACTGGTTCCTCAATGAAGCATAGTTGATCGTCTATCGTGAGTTGCTTAAAAGGAACAATGAGTGTTTCATCTGACAGACACTTCTTCATATTCGACATGTGAAAAACGTTATGTACCGCACTTAGCTCTTCAGGCATGTTCAGCCTATACGCTATCCTACTGATCCTTTTGGTAACTTCGAAAGGTCCAACGTATCGCGGATTAAGCTTGCCCCTTTTTCCAAAGCGCACCACACCTTTCCAAGGTTAGACTTTTAGTAGAACCTGGTCCCCGACCTAGAATTCTAGAGGTTTCCTATGCTTATCAGTGTAGCTTTTCTGACAGTCACGAGCTGCCGCCATTCGTTGTCTGATCTGGGCAATATTATCCGTAGTGTTAAGTACAAGCTCTGGGCTAGTAATTTGGCATTCACCAACTTTCGCCCAGCACAAAGGTGACCGACGTTTACATCCGTACAATGCCTTAAATGGTGCTGCCTAAATGCTAGTGTCGTAGTTGTTGTTATAATAGAATTCTACCAGAGGTAAGTGTCATTCCCACTCGCTTCCAAAGTCAATAACACATGCTCTCAGCATGTCTTCAAGCGTTTGGATGGTACGTTCAGTCTGGCCATCAGTCTGCGGGTGATAAGTGGTGCTCATATCTAACTGTGAGCCAAAGAATTTATGCACAGCTTGCTATAATTCGGAGTTGAAACGCGGGTCACGATCAGAGATAATGGAAGTTGGCACCCCATGCCTAGCAACAACTTCCTTCAAGGAAATGGCTGCAAGTTTTGAAAACTTGTTGGTTTCTTTGATCACAAGGAAGTGGGCAGACTTTGTTAAACGGTCTACGATTACCCAGATGGTATCGTTTCCGCTCTGCGACCTCGGTAAGCCAGTAACGAAGTCCATGGAAATATGTTCCCATTTCTAGGTTGGCAACTCTGGTTGTTGCAGTAAGCCCGACGGTTTTTTATACTCGATCTTGACTCTAGCACAAGTCAAGCATTTACTGACATATCTAGCGATAATGACTTTCATGTTAGGCCACCAATATAGAGCCTTTCATCGTGATACATCTTGTCAGAACCAGGATGTATTGAGTAGCGAGACTTGTGTGCTTCGTCTTGGATCTGAGTTTGTTTCTGATTGTATTTTACGTTTGAGATTAAGATGGAAATGAAAGAGTTGTGCAGCGGAATTAATATGAAAACAAACTTTGCATACAATCAAACGAGAGTATTGCTTTGATCAAGACATTTTCAACAAGGAACCGAATGATTGAATTAACTTTCAACAACGATTACAAGTAATGCTTGAATACAAACTCCCCCTCAGCCAGAGCTCAGCGTTTGTTCGTGCAAAGAAGATGGTATTGCAAGAGCTAATAGAACAGTACAAAGTACTGAACTATTTATAGGCACTAGCAAACCACTGAGCATCTTAGCTGACGTCACCATGAAAGTGACATCTAACCTCCTAACAAACTCTAACCTCTGATCTATACAAACACTGATGTACTAACTACTGCTATTACAATTCATTACATAAAAGACACTTAAACAGCTGTTGCATCCTTCCACTGCTGTGAACCCAGCAGTGCTTGTCCGGATCAGCAGTACTAGACTCAAGGCAGCAGATTGACTCAGCAGAGCTTTGGTCTTCCATCAGTCTTTGACACTTGGCAGTAGATGCAAGGCAGCAGTTGTAAGTCAGCACTTAGTAAGATCAGCAGATAGGAGGTCAGCAGATGTGAAACCACTTTCAAGGGGATAGATTTGTATGTAAACATCTGCTTATTCTGGATCCACTGCTCTGATCCAGTTTTGGCTTTAATTATCTGTTCCTCTGATAGGGTTCAATCCCAACAATCTCCCCCTAGAACAGATAATGCCAAAACTCTTCATTATTATGGAAATTTTTTATTGCCTCATTAACAGTTCCCTTATCTGACCTTTAAATTGTAGTTCAAAGTCTAGGGCATCTGTATCTTCATCATCCCTGCCAAGTGGAAGATCAAGGAGATCCTGCAAATCTTCAAGACTCAGGCCAAGAGCTTGTTCCCTTGATATTTTCTCCACTTCTCCACCAGACCTGAGCAAAGTCAATATGCAGGTCTGTTTGTCAGTTTCCCACTTTTGTATTTTTGAGCCTGGTGGGTTTCTTGGGAGATGTTTATTTGCAGAAGTATTAGGTGAGGTTGGCCTATTCATAGCTGGCTGAGCAGCACTTGCAAATTGTTCTAATTCAAGATCTTCTTTTATCATTACTTTCGTGCCTGCTTTTACAATGGCATCTCCAGCTAATAGATCTTGAATTGTTTCAATACTCAACTGGTTTTTGCTCCTTCTTTTGTAGATGGCAGCACCAGCTGGAGCAGTGGTTCTTTTGATTTGCAGCTTTGGTGGTCTTTTTTAGACCTCTGCTTTGGAGTAGTCAGGCTTTTGTGGAACTCTTGGATCTTTCTTTCTAAGTTCCTCTAAGCTTTTATAGGTTGCCCTGACTCTATCTTCTCCCCACTTTGTCACTGAATTCTTTGACCCATAATCAGCTGCAATCAGCTCCTCTTTCATTCTCCTCAACTCTAACATCTTCTCAGCTTCAAATTGTTTAAACTTTTCAGGAGGAGTCTGCTTGACCTTATTTTTAATCATTCCTTGAATCCTGGCTGCTTCTTTTTCAAGCTCAGGAATGGTCCATGTGACAACTCGAAATTTAGAACCTTTCGTTGTATGCTTAAACGTGTGAATAGTTAAACTTATGTGATTAATGATAAGCTACAACCTTTTATATGATTATGTGTTAGGTTACATGTGTGCTTATGTGTATATATCCGAGTATGTATATGAACTGAAACGACACGAACCCGGCTCGAGACCATGTGGTCTCGAGTAAACCGTAACACTTGGGCCGGATGGGCCACGCACCCCATTGGACTCAACCGAAACCCATTAGGGTGCACTACTTAGGACTAGTATATAATCCTCATGTTAGCCATAATTGTCATGTTTGGGCAACAACACTCATACTCTCCAACACACACACTCTCCACTCTCTCACACTAAAACCCTAAACACTAAACATCACCTCTTCTCCTTCTTCTCGGATCCAACCAACCGACCACCAAAGGGATTCTCGGATCTTGCTTGTTCACACCAAACAAAGCTTCATCTTTCACCACCTCACAACCGGTTAGTGAATCTATGATGTTTGTTGTTGTTTAATAAGGGTATGAATGATAGAACTTAACTAGTGTGGTGTATGCTTGATAATGTTTGTGAACCGAATGTGTATTGTGCTTTGAGTTGATAATGATGTATGATAATCGGTTGAGCATGTTTGATAGTACACATTGATGTTAAGTTAGTGTTCAAGAAATCGGTTCATAAATATTCTATGTTATGAGTTTACATTCGGTTGATAATGATTATATGTTTATGATGTTGATGTTACAAATGATATAATTTAACTAGTGTAGTGGTATGATTGATGATGTTTTGTGAATCGATTTGTGGGTAATATTGATAATCGAAACATGCTTGATTTCGGATATGTGGCATAATGAACTCATGATGTTTTGTGTTTAAATGTAGTCTAAAACACTAGTTGTTGATGTTCATATAAATCGGATTGTGTATTCTTGTGTTAAGAACCGAAAGCTTGCCAACTAGGGTGATTGTTGATAAGTTGTTCATGATTCTTGTTAGACTTAGGTTCATATGAATGAAGATGAGTTACTTGAATATTTGAATGATGATGAACAGGATGAATGTATGAAGAACTTGATGAATATCATAAGAACATGGTTGAATATTTGAATTCTGATTTGTTTGATCCATTTTTAGTAAATTGCTAGACAAGAAACATGTTTAAGGATTTTGGTTGGATAGTACAAACTGCATGAAATCAGAATGTTAGTGGATAGTACACTGTTCCGAATCAGCTCCTGTCCACTCGTAACCATCAGTTGCGACTCGAAACCAAGCACAACGAGTCGAAATCTCCCGGTTGCGACATCAGTTGCGAGTCGCAAACACCCGGTTGCGACTCGAAACCACACCGGATCAGCACACCAAACCTTGTGACTCGAAACCACCATTGCGAGTCCGGTTGCGACTCGTAACCAAAACAGCATGGACCGAAACCAGGGTTGCGACTCCGGTTGCGAGTCGCAAACGCCTAGTTGCGACTCGGGATCATATGCGGGTACACACTGTTGGACTTGTTTAATTATGGGCTTATTTGATTGGGCCGGACTCTTGGGCCTAGTGTACAGACCTGATATATTACTGTTGAATGTGAATGTCGATGAACTGCCATGATTAAACGTGTAACCCATACGTGCACTACTTGAATACGAACCTGATTGTATGATACAACTATGATAGGACGTGAGTAGCCTCAACGTTGCTTGTTTGACTTTTCTGTGTTTTCTACCGAGCAAACCAAGGTGAGTTCACACCCTCTACAAAGCATGGGATTCCCAAGGGTCGGGAATTGGGGTTAAGGAACTGGGTTCCTCGTCCTCCTTGGGTAGGACAGTAAAGGTTCAGGAATGTAATTCCTCGTCCTCACGGACAGATAACTCGTACTAGACCAAAACTCTATCACGAAGTCCCTCATTTTTATATCGACTTAATCGCCGGGCCAATGGCGAGCGGGTCATTAGATAGATAGCGCTATTTAGGTCTGACAAACCTCACACCGTGCCGCAGAGGACGGGCGTGAACTAATGGATCTGGGGCACGTCAATGATGATAGACATTGACAGTTTCAGGGCACTTAAACATGACTACAGTCAGCAGTCGATATGGTAACGAGTCTATTGTATACATGGGGTAGCCCCCACGGCCGAAATGCCAGATAACTAACACGGGGTAGCCCCCACGGCTGGATAGCCAGAGTAACCGGGAATAAACATGTCACGTTTTTAAACTATGGGGTAACCCCCACGGCAGGATGCCAGCTAAAGGAAACTGTTTTCGAAACAACTTAAAACGAACACCCAACCGTGAACTCACTCAACTAGTTGTTGACTCGTTACTACATGCTTTGCAGGTCCTTAGGTTCTTAGCTGGAGCTTGCATGGAGGAGGATCGTTGTGGGACATGGACGGCTGTGTGCCATGTTAAACTTTGAAACTATTAAACTTATGTTTTGTTTTAAGACTTATGCTTCCGCTTGCAACTTAACTATGTGTTTGTTTGGACACCAATTGTATTGGTTAAACTTTTATATCTCCTAACTCGCATGATTCAATATGATTGGTGGCTGGATCCTGGTCAGTCACGCCTCCAAGCGGTAGTACTCCGCGGGTGGATTTTGGGGGTGTGACAGTCCAGTTTTTGTACATGTGTTTCTCCCCCTTGTATTTCTTGTAGGTCATGATGTTCTCAATGTAGTCTTTTCTCAAGGACTCATCTGCCCTTTCTGAAATTTGCTGACATACATTTTTAGCAAATCGCTCCATAGCATTGACCTGTGAGAGTAAAAACTGATAGTTTTGTTGAAATTCTCTATCAGATTTCTCTTTCCTGTTTTTGATTGCAATATCCTCTGCTTGTTTGGCCTTGAGTTTCAAGTATTCTTCAACATTGTTAGGCCTGGGATATCCTGCAATTGATGGCAAACTCCTTTTGGCTGGGTCATCCTCATAATAAAAGGATTTTATTTCTTCCCTAACTGCAATGAGTTCTAGAGGGAATGAGACACCAGCAGGAGGTAATGGCTTTAAAGTTTGAGCTGAAGAGAGAGGTATAGGTTTTGGAATAGTGACAAGTGATAGGGATTCTGAAGATGTTGGTGGTGGTGAAGGTGAATCATCATCTGATATATAAATCCTTCTCCTTTTTGTTTTAGAAGAAGCAGATGATGTTTTGGGTGGATCAGTGGTGGTAGATTGTATGGCAGTGGTTTGTGATTGACTAACAGTTGTTGAAACAACTGGTGTTTCAACCACTGTTGTCATTACAACAGATGTTATAACATCTGTTGTCTTCTGCTTTTTGTCAGCAGGTGAAAGTGGTGGTGAAATTGTTTTTGATGGTGACAGTGGTGGTAAAATAGTGGTTGTGGTGTGTGTTGAGGTGGTGTGTGTTGAAGAGAGAACTGATGTTGAAACCACTGAAGTACCAGCAGTAGTTGATACAACAGGAGTTACAACAGCTGTTTGAGTGGAGATTTGATGCTGATGGCTTTTGGATGGTGGTTTTGGAGGCTTTGGAAATCTGGATGGGATGGACTTAGGTTTTCTTTTTGTCTTCGGATTTTTAGAGTCCTTTGATCCAGAACAACCTTGCTCATAGAGTTCCATGAAAGCTCTTTTCTCCTCATTCCATCTTGAGATATCCTTTGCCATTCTATCCCTTTTAACACTTGCTACTCCTTCATCAAGTGCTTCTTGAGTTGCATCAACCTTTTTACTACCATCTGGCACAGGAATTTTTCTGGTCATAGCATCCTTTTCAGGTTCAATGTAAAGACCATCATCTATTCCTTTCTTCTTCCACTCCTGAATTTCTCCCCCTTTTTGGCATTATCTTCTGGGAGTTGATCAATGAAAAGTACTGTTGGAGGAGCAGTGCCAGTGGTGTGCAGGATCTGAGTTTTGAGAACTTTTAGATCAGCCTGAGTGTTCTTGAACCTTGACTCCATTGCATTTCTCAGCTGTTGGACATGTTTTTCATTTTGCTGATCTGCTAATTGTGCTTGTTGATGGAGAAAAGGTTGAAACAAATTCCAGAGCTCATTTGCAGCAGGTGCCCTTTGTGGAGCAGATGCTTGAGGTGGAACAGCAGTTGATTGTATCTTTTGTACTTGTAACACCTGTTGTAGCATATTTTTGAGTTTGGCAACAGAGTTATCAAGCTTGTCAATACGATCCGTCAAGTTCTGGTACTTTAAACCATCACCCAAGTGAATGGGATCATCTGATTTCCCACTAACAGTGGTTTTATCAGTAGTTGATGTAGGGAGTATACTCCAAACATTAACCACTGATGCCCCTTTTTCGTGGTACTGGGGTCTTCTTCCTTCAACACTTGACAACCTTTTGATGTTGCCAGTAGGATAAATAAATCCACTAGTGGTTGGCAGAGGTGCTATAAAATGAATTGCCTCCAAGGAAGTCTTATTGATGTAACCACTGTCCAACTGTAAACCAATGGGTTCAACAGTTGTAGTGGCTGCTTCACTTGGACTACCACCAAGAGTTACTTGTAACTCAAGGGGTCTAACCTCCTCAGGTTGTGTTGGTGGGTTAGCAAAGATTGATACATCAGACCCAGTCAGTTGTTGAGGTATATTCTCATTGATAGGTGATTGAGAAGGACTGGTTAATTCCTGGTTCAAATCAATTGCATCCAACAGCAGTTTAGTTGGTGGGGGAATTGTGGATGTGAAGGGTGGTGTAGAAAGTGGATTTGCCCCGGGTATTGAGCTGTGGATGATAGAAACGAGTGTTTCCAGAGCATCATGATGTGGAGACCCTATTTGTACAACTTGTTCTTTTTGTGAAGAAGCAGGAGGAGTTTCGGTTATGGGTTGAGATATTTGTACCAACTACTGTGAGGAAGTAGCAGCAGTGGTTTCTTGTGACACTTGTGTTGTCACGGGCAGGAGCTCTGGTATCTCATCCTCCAAAGTTGCCCTTTTGATGGGTTTTGGGGGTTTTTTGAGTTTTTCTTTTTGTAGGCTTTTTGGTGATTTTAGGTGTGGGTTTCAAAACAGTTGTGCTGCTGCTTTGATCACCTTGAGCAGTGGGCTCAGCAGCAGATACCTGAGGAGCAGTTGTAACTGCTAAAATCTGCTCAGGCACCTCTGCTTGTGTTTTGAAAGGTGCTAGCATTCTTGAAAAAGTTTTAGTTGTTAAACTGTTTATTTGAGTAGAATCACCTTGGTTTATTACAGCTAAATCATCCTTACTGAATTTCTTTGCAAAATAGTAACTTAAAAACCTTGGAAACAGTAAGAATGATTTTGTTTCAACATTATTAACCAAATCTTTAAAAATTTCCCGAGAATAGTTAAAATTTTCTCCTTGAAGAATTGCATATCCCAGATTTTGAATCTTTAAAGGGATTTCATTGAAAGAAGTGGTTTTGTTTGAAACACATAATAGGAGGGTATGAAATAAAAATCTGGTTGCAGAAGGAAAATAACCTTTTTGTAAGGTAAGTTTTTTCATCATTGTGGCTTCATACCCTCTTTCAATGAAGTCAGTTTGCAACTCGTTTTTAGTGAAAGAAATTTTACCTTCTTGATCATCGAGTTGAAAGACCTCTGAAATGGACTGTGGCGTGATTTGGACCGCTTTACCCTTTATAGAAGAGTGTATGGTGGTTGCAATGTCGCCTTGTTTTTCAAGGGTTGCATTCTTCCAAAACTCCTTTTGGGTTTCCAAATAGATTGGTGCATCGACAGTGAACAAAGTTTTGTACTTTGATTTTGCCATGGTGTCAATGATGAAATCGAAAACATTGGTGGTTCCTGGTTTAGTGAGAAGACCCAGAAGATTGTGGGATGGTTTATATGGAATTTCATTGGAAAGTGCCTTTTGAGAGGCTGTTTTTTATGAAGATTTGGATGAGGGTTTTGAAGATGACTTCGATTTTGTCATTTTGAAGATGATGATCGAAGAAATTTGTGAAGAAATGAGATGAAAAACTGCTTTGAGAAGAGAATTTTTAAGAATTCAATTCGACAGTAAAACCCTGTTTTAGTGGTGAATGGGGGATTTTATAGGGAAGAAAGTGAATGCTGAGGTGGCAGCCGTTACAAAAAGTCTGACCAATATGTACTGCCCACGTGACAACCCCTGGTGAAAGTGAAGGACAGTACTTTTGTGAAAGTGACTGATGAAGGCAGTGGTATGAAAGAAGTGGATGATTTTCACTATCAGAGGATAGCATATCAGTGGATAAGACACTGCTTTTGAACAACAGAGTTTATCAAATGGAATGAGAGAACAGGGGTTGACTTTCAGCAGAGGACACACTTTTGAAGTATAGCAGACTTTTGAACAATCAGTGGTTAATGGACTACTTATAAGGATTTTAATGAAAATTTTCATTTTTAGCTATTTTCAAGGATGGAGTTTTGATTTTCTGAAAACATTTTGTTGCTTTTATTCATAGAAAAACAAGATGTTGCTTGTTATTCCATGTTCAGCATCCCAATCCTAGAGACCAAGCTTTCAAAAGTGGTTGTATCAAGTGCTTTTGTGAGCACATCAGCCAGCTGGTCTTTAGTTGGGACATGATGCAGAGAAATCAAACCTTTTTAATAGCAATCCCTCACAAAGTGATGTCTGATGTCGATGTGTTTGGTGGTTGAATGGGAAACTGGATTTTTGATGATATTTTCTACTGCCTGGGTGTCCAACATGAGTGGTGTCTTTAAGGCAGTGATACCAAAATCCAGCAACTGATTTTGAAGCCACAGGAGTTGGGCTGTAATAACCATAAATTTAAAAATCATTATTCTAAAAAATAAAAGAATAATAATAAATTAACAATTATCTTATAATCCATCTTTCTGTATATCAACCAAAACAATTACTAGTATTTATAAATTACTCACTAGGAAACCCTAAATAAGATACCCAAGTGATTCTGCACCAACCCTAAAATTTTCAGAATTTTCAGAATCAGGATTAGGGCCCCTAAAACTCAGGGGGGGTATTCCCTACTTAACGATTATCTTAATAACTTGCGGACGAAGTTGAATTTAATGATTTCGTCGACTCAGCTAGCCTAGTCCCACACGTGGCAACCCTATACATAAAATAAGTTCTCTCGCGGGCCGCCTCAAGTTAAGCTTAATTCTCACGCGGGCCGCCTAAGGGTCAAAATTCACCTATAAATACAGGAGCTTGGCACTTGATTCTGGGCACAAAAACGACGAAGAAATTCCACTTCTACACGGAGTTATGCTCTAATTACTTCAATTAACACACACGAAACACTAATTAAAGTAGCGGGGTGCTGCAGAACAGGGTAATAACTCGATCGCTATTACGATTCATTGTCCGATCGATCAATATATCCAATGGATGTTTAAGTGCTGCCCACATTAGGGTTATACTTTGTCGTTCGTCATTAATTCGATGAATGAGTTTAAGTATCGTACTTTGTCGTTCGTCGTTAATTCGATGGATGAGTTTAAGTATCGTACTTTGTCGTTCGTTGTTAATTCGATGGATGAGTTGAAGTATCGTACTTTGTCGTTCATCGTTAATTCGATGGATGTTTAAGTATCGCACTTTGTCGTTCGTTGTGAGAATTTGATCTCGTGAGTTATCGTAAAGGCTATATTAAGTTACTAACCTAGTTTGTGTGCATGTTATTTAAATTAGGTTAAAGACTAATCAGTAGTCTAAACTCTGCCCGTATAAATCTAAAATATTATCACAAGGTAGCTTCACTTTGGAATTATTAAGGTACGGATCCTTACCCCACTCCTTATTGCTTCATATTCAAATTGTTATAAACCACTAAATTAATATATCTTTTAAAACTCCTCACGTCTTTGATTATCGCTTCATTTGACAGTCCGTTCGAATTCTATTCTAAATCATTTGATTTAAGTTTTCATGTCATGCGATAGTATTATGTTAGTTGTACTCATTATCGCATGTTCCAATATATGTTCCGTTTTGTTATGAAAATAAGTTTTATAAGTTATGTGAATAAGTCCAATTGTATTCTGATACCCTAAGTATCGCTTCTCGTGGAGTGTCCCACGAGCATGTTGTTGCGGCATCGACATCATGTGCTCCAACCGTGACGGAGAGATTAGTTCACGGCGTCTCTTAAGTACAAGTGTGGTACATAAGGCTATTAGGAGGCGTATGGATCGATCCTAGGATATAAGTATAAGGAGGTGGATAACGGGTATGCCAATTCGCCATCTCATGTGATAATTATGCAGGAGTAGCTACCTGTGTATTGTCACGTTTTAAGTTGCTCATGGGTACATCCGTAAGATATGATTATGAAATTATGTTCTTGCATCGTATAATTTTCGCATAAAGCGTTATTTGTTATTTGAGCCTATAATTCCGTACTGAGCATTCGGCTCATTCCGTAAAATTTTTGTATGTACAGGTCAGCAGATTACTTTGGGCGGGAAAGAGAGAGAAGATTAAAGCCTAGGAATAAATCTGAAGATGTTAGTTAAATCGAATGTCTCCGCTTGTATATTAACCTTAAGTTTAGTTGTTGTATGGTTGTATCCTTAATAAATAAATAAATGGAATTATGACTTTTGTTTATGATATCACTGTTATTGTGACACATCAGCCCTTCCGGGTTGGGGTGTTACAGCTATGGTATCAGAGCAAAGGCTCTTTCCTGTAGAAAACTTGAAGATAGTAATTAAAACCTGTGAGGAATGGGTAGATATCTATGATAGGATTCAACTTGATCTCTTATTTGGTTTAATTCCTATGTTTATTCGTATAGATATGCCTCCTCGTCGTCCGCTACGTAGGAGTACTCGTACTAACCATGTACGTAACAACACTTCTTCGAATGAGACTCCAGTCGATCCAAACGTAATTAATGCTATCAACCAGGCTGTTGCCGGGTTGCTTCCAAACCTTGTTGCTCAAACAGCTGAGGCAGTTATTCAACAAACTCGTCATCCAGAAGGCACTAACACTAATCCAACCTCTGGTGGTGAAACTCGTGAGAATACCACGAACAATATTACTTATAGTATAGACATATGGATTAGTAAATTCCAAAACCAAAAGCCGAAATCCTTTAGTCACGCTACTAATCCAGTAGAAGCAAGAAACTGGATAGCTCATGTTGAAAAGATCTTCGGAGTTCTTGGAGTTCCAGAGCAATACAAAGTTAGATTGGCTACCTACAAATTTGAAGATGACGCACAAACTTGGTGGGAAGGATATAAGCAAGTCAAAGGAGGGGATGATTTTGATGCAAATCTTTCATGGGTCGACTTTCGTAACATCTTTTACGACAAGTATTTTTCGACCACTGATAAAGAAGCTTATATCAGGGAGTATGCAATAATTCGACAGAGAAGTGATGAACCAGCCTCTGAGTTCATTACTCGATTTTCAAGGTTGGCTAGTATTGTAGGAGACGTTGCAGGATCAGCAGAAGTCCAAGCAGAAAAATGCAAGTGAGCAGTTAATGATCGAATTCGGAAGTCGATCATGTACATGAAATTTAAGGATATCACCGAAGTTGCTGATGCAATCAAGACTTTTGAGTTCGAAAGGAAAGAATTCTTATCTCGAACTGGGGATAATAAGAAGAGAAATAGGGAAGGACAAATTAAGCAAGAAAACGGCCAATCATCCACTACGCCACAGCATCAAGATCGCAAAGTGCAAGGAAATCAAAACTCTGGAAATCAGGCACGTCCATGGCAACCTAGACTGCAAAACCCGAGGCCTGCTCAAAACCAGATTCAGTTGTATGCAGAACCTATTAGAGCTCAACCACTGAATCAACAAGTAAACCCGAATCAGATTACATATCCTCTATGTAATACTTGTGGTAAGAGACATCATGGCGTATGTCACCGAAGTACAGGAGCATGCTTTAGATGTGGCCAAATTGGACACATGATCAAGGAGTGTACCAAGAAAGACACTAGGAATAATAACCGACCAAACGTTGCACCACCCAATGTTGGAGGAAGAGTTTTCACACTTTCTGCTACTGATGCTGCTAATATTCCAGGTACTGTATCTGGAACCCTTCAGATTGGTGAACGTAGTATCTATGTGTTATTCGATACAGGAGCGACCCATTCTTTAGTATCCCATTCGTTTACTAAGTACCTTCCGATAAGACCAACTCTCTTAAATCAAACCTTAACCATTTCTACTCCCATGGAAAATTCATCCGTAATCACTTCCGTATATAAAGATTGTCCGATCCGTATTGAAGCTATTGTGTGTAAGGCCGACCTATTTCCAATACATATGTGTGACTTTGATGTTATTCTAGGGCTAGATTGGTTGTCTCGACATCGTGTAACTATAGATTGTCATTCTCGCCGTGTTATTTTCGGTGATCTTCATTATCCTGATATTATATATCAGGGAACTCAAGCTCATAAATCTCTTAAGATTATTTCTGCACTCAAAGCTCGAAAATTCATATTAAACGGCTGTGCTGGATTCCTAGCATCGATTAAGGATACTTCTGCTAGTGTTAAGAGTATCGATAGCCATTCCCTTGTCCGTGAATATCCTGATGTATTTCCGGATGAACTACCAGGATTACCACCCGACCGTCAGGTAGAATTCACCATTGACTTGATCCCTGGTGCCGAACCTATTTCTAAAGCTCCATACCGTATGGCTCCAATGGAACTGAAGTAGTTGAAGGAACAATTGCAAGAATTGTTAGATCTAGGATTCATAAGACCCAGTGTTTCACCTTGGGGTGCTCCGGTCTTATTTGTGAAGAAGAAAGACGGTAGTATGCGTTTATGTATTGACTACCGAGAGCTGAACAAGATTACTATTCGTAATCAGTATCCTCTGCCTCGCATTGATGATCTCTTTGATCAACTTCAGGGGGCTCAGTTCTTCTCAAAAATCGACCTGAGGTCCGGGTATCATCAGCTAAAGATTAAGAATGATGATGTTCCCAAGACCGCCTTTCGTACTCGATATGGTCATTACGAATTTTTGGTTATGCCCTTTGGGCTAACTAATGCACCTGCAGTCTTCATGGATTTGATGAATCGCGTATTTCACCAATTCCTAGACAAATTCGTTATTGTATTTATCGATGATATTCTAGTGTATTCTAAGAGTCATGAAGAGCATGAAGCACATCTACATGCAGTACTTGAAACCTTGCGGCATGAGAAGTTGTACGCTAAGTTTTCCAAATGTGACTTTTGGCTTAGCCAAGTGGCATTTCTAGGACATGTCATATCAGCAGAGGGAATTATGGTAGACCCAACAAAGGTTGAAGCTATTACAAAATGGCCAAGACCCACTTCTGTAACCGAAATACGAAGTTTCTTGGGTCTTGCTGGCTATTACCGAAGATTTGTTGAAAGATTCTCGGTAATTGCTTTACCACTCACAAAACTCCTAAGGAAAGGGGTGAAGTACTCATGGAATGAGGAACAAGAGAAAATCATTGAAGAATTGAAGAAACGACTCGTATCCTCTCCGATACTCACTCTCCCTTCTGGATCAGGAGGTTACCAAGTCTATAGTGATGCCTCAAAGAAAGGATTAGGTTGTGTGCTAATGCAACATGGGAAGGTTATCGCTTATGCCTCCCGTCAGTTGAAGCCTTATGAAGTTAACTACCCTACACATGATTTAGAATTAGCCGCAGTCATCTTTGCACTTAAGATTTGGCGACACTATCTGTATGGTGAAAGTTGTGACATCTTTACCGATCACAAGAGCCTCAAGTACATATTTACGCAGAAGGAGATAAATATGAGGCAAAGAAGGTGGTTAGAACTTTTAAAAGATTACGACGTAAATATTCAATACCATCCAGGCAAAGCCAATGTTGTAGCTGACGCGTTAAGCCGAAAGAATTCCGGGACTATATCTTGCTTACAAATTCAGCCTTGTATTAGGAGGGATCTCGAAAGAATGAACATTTGGCTTCAGGTTGGTAAATCTGATGGATATCTAGCTAGAATGCAGATTGAACCCGACCTCATATCACGAATCAAAGATGCACAAAAGCAAGATGGAGAACTTTGGGCAATTGTGCAAAATCTTGAGGTGGGTAAGCAATCTGAATTTCATATAGACCATCATGGGGTGATTTGGTGCGGTAAAAGACTTTGTGTACCCGATGACTCCAGCCTTCGTGAGTCATTGTTAGCCGAAGCTCACAGCTCACCATTTTCAATTCACCCAGGATCTACCAAGATGTATCGAGACTTAAGACAGAATTTCTGGTGGAATGGCATGAAGGAAGACGTTGCTCGATACGTAAGTAAATGCCTCACTTGCCAACAAGTGAAAATTGAACACAAACGAGCAAGCGGTCTGTTGCAGCCATTGGATATTCCCATATGGAAGTGGGATGAGATCACAATGGATTTTGTTACCGGTTTGCCTAAGACATTCAAGAAGAATGATGTTGTATGGGTTGTTGTCGATAGATTGTCGAAGTCAGCACATTTTCTACCAATTCAGCAAGGATTTTCGGTTAATAAGTTATCCGAAATATTTCTTCAAGAAATTATTCGACTCCATGGCACACCATCTTCCATTGTTTCTGATAGAGACCCACGTTTCACCTCACGATTTTGGAAAGGTTTTCAGGCAGCTTGGGGTACACGACTGAAGTTTAGTACAGCTTTCCATCCACAAACAGATGGGCAGTCAGAACGCACGATTCATACCTTAGAAGACATGCTCCGAGCATGTGCACTTGAATGGTCTGGAAACTCGGATGAATATCTATGCCTTGTTGAGTTCGCTTACAACAATAGTTGGCAAGCAAGTATTGGCATGGCACCTTTTGAGCTTTTGTACGGTCGGAAATGTCAAGCACCGATATGCTGGGATGAAGTTGGAGAAAAAATTATTGAAGGACCAGAACTAGTTCAGATTACAAATGAAAAAGTCACTATGGCACGAGAAAAACTGAAAGAAGCTCAGAGCAGACAAAAGAGCTATGCAGATCAAGATAGACGACCACTCGAATTTAAAATTTGTGACCACGTATTCTTAAAGGTATCACCTTGGCGTGGCGTTCGTAGATTTAGAATTAAAGGGAAGCTTAGTCCCCGTTTCATCGGTCCGTTTGAAATCCTTGAAAGAATTGGAGAAGTGCATATCGACTGGCTTTACCTCCTCAGCTCTCTCACGTTCATAACGTTTTTCATGTCTCCTCGTTAAGAGGATATAATTATCATCCACTCCATGTC
This sequence comes from Helianthus tuberosus, assembly GCA_030545235.1. Taxonomy (NCBI): domain Eukaryota; kingdom Viridiplantae; phylum Streptophyta; class Magnoliopsida; order Asterales; family Asteraceae; genus Helianthus; species Helianthus tuberosus. Next base: position 20,133 of record JARYGA010044782.1, read on the forward strand.
ATTAGTTATCCGTTATTTACAATTCACGAGGATTTGTCCTACGAAGAAGAGCCAGAAGCCATTTTAGATAGACAAGAAAGGGTTTTGCGTAGGAAAGTAATTCCGTTTGTTAAAATCCTCTGGAAAAATCACTCTGAACACGAAGCAACATGGGAATCTGAAGAATCAATTCGTCCTCTATACCCTAATCTATTCTAGTAATAGAATTTTAGTCGAGTAACGGTAAATCTTGCTCTTTGATATATGTTCATTTGTTTCTGTTTACGGTCATTTATGCTTTACCTTATGTGAATATATTTTAGTTATGACTAAGCATATCTATGTAGGAAATATCAGTACTAATAGTCACTCTAAGTATCTGTAAGTCTCTATTGACTTTTCGTACGGTAAGATATTTTATTAAGATACGTTATAGAAGGACCATTAGGGCACATATATAAGGTAATTGACAAGTATAGTCATGACCTTAGTTATGAATTTCAGATACACATGTGTGGTTAGGAGATTCTGGTTATATAAGTTAATAACTCTGTTATGACAGTTCCGTTTCTGTTACTTATGCGATAGATTATATTCTTTTTTGAAAAATTTCGAGGACGAAATTTCTTTTAAGGGGGTAATAGTTGTAATAACCATAAATTTAAAAATCATTATTCTAAAAAATAAAAGAATAATAATAAATTAACAATTATCTTATAATCCATCTTTCTGTATATCAACCAAAACTATTACTAGTATTTATAAATTACTCACTAGGAAACCCTAATTAAGACACCCAAGTGATTCTGCACCAACCCTAAAATTTTCAGAATTTTCAGAATCAGGATTAGGGCCCCTAAAACTCAGGGGGGGTATTCCCTACTTAACGATTATCTTAATAACTTGCGGACGAAGTTGAATTTAATGATTTCGTCGACTCAGCTAGCCTAGTCCCACACGTGGCAACCCTATACATAAAATAAGTTCTCTCGCGGGCCGCCTCAAGTTAAGCTTAATTCTCACGCGGGCCGCCTAAGGGTCAAAATTCACCTATAAATACAGGAGCTTGGCACTTGATTCTAGGCACAAAAACGACGAAGAAATTCCACTTCTACACGGAGTTATGCTCTAATTACTTCAATTAACACACACGAAACACTAATTAAAGTAGCGGGGTGCTGCAGAACAGGGTAATAACTCGATCGCTATTACGATTCATTGTCCGATCGATCAATATATCCAATGGATGTTTAAGTGCTGCCCACATTAGGGTTATACTTTGTCGTTCGTCATTAATTCGATGAATGAGTTTAAGTATCGTACTTTGTCGTTCGTCGTTAATTCGATGGATGAGTTTAAGTATCATACTTTGTCGTTCGTTGTTAATTCGATGGATGAGTTTAAGTATCGTACTTTGTCGTTCATCGTTAATTCGATGGATGTTTAAGTATCGCACTTTGTCGTTCGTTGTGAGAATTTGATCTCGTGAGTTATCGTAAAGGCTGTATTAAGTTACTAACCTAGTTTGTGTGCATGTTATTTAAATTAGGTTAAAAGACTAATCAGTAGTCTAAACTCTGCCCGTATAAATCTGAAATATTATCACAAGGTAGCTTCACTTTGGAATTATTAAGGTACGGATCCTTACCCCACTCCTTATTGCTTCATATTCAAATTGTTATAAACCACTAAATTAATATATCTTTTAAAACTCCTCACGTCTTTGATTATCGATTCATTTGACAGTCCGTTCGAATTCTATTCTAAATCATTTGATTTAAGTTTTCATGTCATGCGATAGTATTATGTTAGTTGTACTCATTATCGCATGTTCCAATATATGTTCCGTTTTGTTATGAAAATAAGTTTTATAAGTTATGTGAATAAGTCCAATTGTACTCTGATACCCTGAGTATCGCTTCTCGTGGAGTGTCCCACGAGCATGTTGTTGCGGCATCGACATCATGTGCTCGAACCGTGACGGAGAGATTAGTTCACGGCGTCTCTTAAGTACAAGTGTGGTACATAAGGCTATTAGGAGGCGTATGGATCGATCCTAGGATATAAGTATAAGGAGGTGGATAACGGGTATGCCAATTCGCCATCTCATGTGATAATTATGCAGGAGTAGCTACCTGTGTATTGTCACGTTTTAAGTTGCTCATGGGTACATCCGTAAGATATGATTATGAAATTATGTTCTTGCATCGTATAATTTTCGCATAAAGCGTTATTTGTTATTTGAGCCTATAATTCCGTACTGAGCATTCGGCTCATTCCGTAAAATTTTTGTATGTACAGGTCAGCAGATTACTTTGGGCGGGAAAGAGAGAGAAGATTAAAGCCTAGGAATAAATCTGAAGATGTTAGTTAAATCGAATGTCTCCGCTTGTATATTAACCTTAAGTTTAGTTGTTGTATGGTTGTATCCTTAATAAATAAATAAATGGAATTATGACTTTTGTTTATGATATCACTGTTATTGTGACACATCAGCCCTACCGGGTTGGGGTGTTACATGGGCTGTACAGCTTGCAGCAGTAATGTATTCAGCTTCAGCAGTGGATGTTGAAACAGCTGCTTGTTTTTTGCTTTGCCATGAAACTAAGCAATCACCTAGAAACTGGCACCCTCCTGATGTGGACTTCCTTGTGGTGTGACATCCAGCAAAGTCACTGTCTGAAAAACCTGAAAGCTTGATGTTCCCATTAGCTGGATACCAGATACCAAGTGTGGGAGCACCTTTTATGTATCTGAAGATCCTTTTTACAGCAATGAGATTTGATTTTCTGGGAGCTGATTGACTTCTTGCACAGACACATGTTGCAAACATGATGTCTGGTCTAGATGCAGTTAGGTACAATAAAGACCCAATCATGCTTCTATAAAGTGTTTGGTCAATCAGCTCATCTTTTTCATCAGACATGACCAGCTTATTTGTTGCCATGGGTGTGCTGCATGGTTTACAATCATTCATATCAAATTTGGTTAAAAGTTCTTTAGCATATTTGCTTTGATGAATGAAAGTTCCATTTTGCATTTGCTGTACTTGGAGACCAAGAAAGCATTGCAGCTCACCCATTGCACTCATTTCAAACTCAGCTGTCATGAGTTCTCTAAACTCTTCACACATTGAGTTACATGTGCTTCCAAAAATAATGTCATCCACATAAATCTGGACAATCATTAAATCCTTCCCTCTCCATTTTAAAAACAGTTTTTATCAATGGTACCTCTTTTGAAACCATTTGAGAGTAGGAAGTTGGAAAGAGTTTCATACCAGGCCCTTGGTGCTTGTTTCAGGCCATACAAGGCTTTGTTTAGCTTGTAGACATGATCTGGATAAAATGGATCCTCAAAACCTGGAGGTTGACAAACATACACCTCTTCTTGAATTGTACCATAGAGGAAGGCACTTTTGATATCCATTTGAAACACCTTCATATTGTGGTTGACAGCAAAGGCCAGGAACAGTCTAATGGCTTCCAATCTTGCAACAGGGGCAAATGTTTCATCATAATCAATCCCCTCTTCCTGTCTGTAACCTTGAACCACAAGCCTGGCTTTATTCTTGACAACAATACCCCTTTCATCAGTTTTGTTCTTGAAGACCCACTTTGTGCCAATGGGACTAACCTCTTCTGGCAGTGGTACAAGCTCCCATACTTGTTGTCTTTTAAACTGTTGGAGCTCCTCTTGCATGGCTTCTACCCAGCTGTTGTCTTTCAGTGCCTCTTGGTACTTGACTGGCTGATGGAGTGATAGAAAACCAGCAAAAAGACAAATGTTTTGGGTTTGGCTTCTTGTGAGCACCCCTTCATTTATGTTGCCAATGATTTGATCAGGTGGATGAGATCTCAAGAAGATTAAATCTCCTTGGTATGGTATGATGGCATTGGTTGGTGAAGGCTGCAGATGTGTATCATCTGAGCTAACCACTGCTAGGGACTTTGATGATTCAGCAGTGGCTTCAAAAGGTGGTGGAATAGGAGGTAATGAAGTGGACAACTGCTGACTTTTATCCACTGTTTGAGGACTTTTGTCAGCAGTGTTTGAGGATGTGGAAGCAGTGGTTGATGGGCTACTTTGGTCAACAACTGTTGAGGTAGCAGTGGTTGAGCTTTGACAACTGTTTTGAACAGCTGGTGTTTTTCCCTTTGTGGCAGACCTTTGAGGGATGATGATTTCTACCCATAGTCTGGTGTTGTATCCTCTGATGGACCTGCACTGTTAGTCTTGACAGCAGTATTTTCAAAAGTAAATTTTTCGAGATCAAACAGATCTGCAGGGTTTGCTGGGATTTTCATTGATGAAAGTTCATTGAACTTAACATTCAAAGTCTCCTCCACTGCCTTGGTCCGTGTATTGAACACTTTGTAGGCCTTGGCAGTGGTTGAGTATCCCAGATGATAACCACAATCAATTTTGGCTGCAAATTTTGAAATGGAATCTTTTAAGTTCAAAATAAAGCATGGGCAGCCAAACACCTTGAAGTATGAAATTAGTGGTTTAATTTTATACAGAATTTCATAGGCAGTCTTTTTGTGCCTGGGGTTTATTAAAACTCTGTTCTGAACATAGCAAGCAGTGTTTACTGCCTCTGCCCAGAAAGTTAATGGCAAACCTGAATCTGCAAGCATGGTTCTGGCAGCCTCAATCAAAGTTCTGTTCTTCCTTTCCACTACCCCATTCTGCTCTGGTGTTCTAGGGATGCTGTACTGCCTTACAATCCCTTTCTTCACACAGAAGGCATCCAACTCCCTATTTTTGAATTCTGTGCCATTGTCACTCCTGAAGCTTTTCACTGGAAGGTCAAATTGCTTTTCAACCTGTGTTACAAAGTCTTGCAAAATGCCTGCAGTCTCATCTTTTGAGTGTAAAAAGAAAGTCCATGTAAACCTAGAAAAGTCATCAACAATAACCAAACAATATCTTTTCTTTTTTAGGCTCATGACTTGAACTGGGCCAAACAAATCCATGTGTAGCATTTGCAAACACTGGGTTGTTTTGGACTCTTCAATGGACTTGTAAGAACTTTTATGCTGTTTTCCTTTTAAACAGGAAATGCAATGTTCAGGACATGAAAACAATTTTTGTGGTAGGCCTCTCACCAAACCATTTTTTGAAATTTCTGTGATTGTCTTAAGATTTGTGTGCCCCAGCCTTCTGTGCCAAAGTTCTGTCTCTTTGTTAGAGGCAGCTGAGAACAGACAGGCATCAGCTCTGGGACACTCTTTTGACATGTCAACAACATAAACATTGCCACTTCTTTGAGCAACAAGTTTAGTTTGACCAGTTTTGATTATTGCTTCAATCTTTTTGACCATTTCTGGTCCAATAATCCTACAACAGTCTTTTGTGAAGAATGACCCAAATCCCTTGTCATTCATTTGGGACACACTCAGAAGGTTGAATTTTAGATTGTCTATTAGATTGACATTTTCAAATTTTACATTTCCAGATTGCACTGTACCAGACCCCAGAACTTTCCCTTTACTATTATTCCCAAAGGATATATCACCCCCTCCATGGATTTTAAAGTCTTTGAGGAGGGCTTTACATCCTGTCATGTGCCTGGAGCCTCCACTATCTACATACCAAAGACTATCAAAGCATGCAGAAGCTCCCTGCACATGAAGTAAAAGGATTAGTTCATTAAGGTCTCCAAAGCCAACAAGGCTTTGGATGGGGTCTCAACAGTGTCTGGAATGGATGCAGAGTGATGGACAACGGTTAGGTCAGGGGTTTGGACTGTTTTAGGACAGTGTTTCTCTAACCACTGTTGTGGGTCCTGACCAATCACCTGCTGGTAACCAAAAGGATGCCTGTTCACTCTGGGTTTAGAGGGCCTTTTGTAGGCCTCATAAACGTGAGGAATCCTTTGGTAAGACTGTTTTTCCTTGCCTTTTCTGAATTGATTAGCAGGGGGTGCATCAGTAACCTGAACATCTCTTTTGACAGATGTTTGGTTCAGCTGTTTTGTGACAGCTGTTTGAACTGGTACAAACAGTGGTTGTTTCTTGGTGAATTTGACAGATGATGAAAATGATGATGGACTCAAGGATGTTTTAGCCATGTACTCATTCTTTTTCACATCAAAGTTTTTGAGATACACACATGCTTGAGTTTTGTGGTTTGTTTTGCCACAAACAATGCAACTTTCTGCTGAAACAATGACACTTGTTCTGTTTAAATCATAAGCTTTCAAGTGGAAACAATCTTTTGTTAGATGATTCCTTTTCTCACAGAATTCACAAAACAAGTTATCATTTTTTTCTTTCTTCTTTCTCTTTTCAGACTCATTTGCAACAGAGGTTTTAACCACTGCTGGGATGTCCTTGAGAGGTATGACTTTAGCTTTTGGAGCTTTAACACCATCAGTTGATGTAAAGTCCATTGGCTTGAAATTTTCAAGAATATCACACTCGTCAGACCAAGTAGGTTTAAACTGATATTTGTCAAGTTCTTCAAAAGTAGAGGAACTCCTTGTTCTGCCAAGTGTGATTTTGTTACCAAGTTTGTCAGTGATTTTCACTTCTTGGCCATTCTTGTTTGTGGGGATGAACTCAGTGGTTACACCAGTTGTTTCAACAGTGTTTTGAACAGATTTTTCACAAGTAATGCATTCATCATCATATTTTCTATACCCAACCCCAAATTTCACATTACTTTCAATCTGTTTAGCAAGCATCACCTCATATCCTCTGCAGGATTCCACCCATCTTTCACAAGTAATCTGGGTGGATTCCAACTCCTTTTTGCAAACTTGGTATTTTTCTACCACAGTTTGAAGTTGGGTTTTGGTTATGCTTTGCTCTTCTTTTAAACAGCTGATCTCTTTTTCCTTTTCAGTCAATTTGTTTTTAAGTTCTTTTAAAGACTTTTCAAATTTAACCTCATCAGTCAAGATTTTATCCCAAAGGTTTTCATTCACCTCTTTGATGTTAGCAAAAGCAATTATGCAATTGTCAGAACACAGTTTTTCAAGAACTTGAGGAGATACCTTGGCAGCTGCCATCATTGCACAATCACATTGATGATCTTCCTCATCATCAGCTTTCACCTTCTTTTCACCAGCATATTCTTCCTTCTCTTCTTCTTTGTCCTCTTCGGACCATGGATCTGTCATTGGTTCAATCAGGGTACCTGAACTTTCTCCCAACAGTAGTTCACCAGCCACAGCAGTAACCACTGCTTCAGTCACCTTATCCACTGTTTCAATACTCAGCTGTTCCTCCTCAGTTTCAACCCCCTCCTGTATTGACTCTAATGCCATCAAACAAAATTCATTATGAGAAGAATCATTAGAAGCATAAAATGCAAAATTTTCATCACTAAGGTCTTCAGGCATACTACTCCAGTCAACAAACCCTTGAGTGAAAAAACTTTGTTGATCTGGTTGTACTGCTGCTGGAGCAGTGGTTTGAGGTGCAGGCTGCACTTGTGCCTGGGGAACAGGGGTTTGAACATATTGGATTTGTGGAACAGTAGTTTGGACATAGTGTACTGGCACAGGGGCAGCAGCATAGTGAGCAGTGTTCACTTGAGCTGCTGGGGTATACTGGGCATAGTGCACAGTGCTTTGGTTTTGAGGTCTAGGATTTGAGCTAGGATGAGTAATTATGGGACCAGTAGTTTGAATCCTACATTCCCTAGCGAAATGTCCCAACCTATTACACTTGTAGCACTTGATTTTCGATTTATCCAACCCAACCCTTAGATTCCCATGCAAACCTGGGAATTTTCGCCCTGTTCTTTTGTAAAATTTGCTAGTTCTAACACTTAGCAAAGCCAGTTGGTGCAGGATGTCCATTTCCTCTAAGTCAGTGGGATCGAAATGTTGTAAATCATTGAGTTCAAAGCTTATATTATCTGACATCTGGTTTTCGTTTGCAGTGAATGCATAACTTGTAGAGTGAGGATCATGTGACACCCTGACCGGAGGCGGAAACGTCGAGGGCATCACGAAACTTGATAGAATGCATATGAGCACATGGTGGTTAAATTAAAGTTGAAATATAATTAAGTTGATTGGTAGGATTGCATTCTCATCCAAACTAGTACATAACAACTATAACACATTGTTCACAAAAGTCTTGTTTTTTTTTATTTAGCTAAGGCACTTGTCTTGAGCAATCCTATGTGATCCATAAGCAAAGCTAACTTCAAACAATCAACACCTGAAACATATGTTAAAATAAACGGGTCAACAAACGGTTGAGTGAATTCATAGTGTTTTATTTGATTTGATAATAAACAATAATGTGATATGAAATAAGAGTTAACTTTGTGGCATTTGATATGTTTAAAACAATTGATTGATACAAGTCCCGCTTGGTTAACATTCGAACCTTGTAGACGTAAACACGGCATTGATCACCCAAACTTCCGCAATGAATAACATGAACAACAACAACAATAACAACAATAGGTCTAGAAGTCGGGTGGGGCGTCACACCTAAAGCGCTAAAATATACCGTTCGGCTTGATCGAAGTTAATGAATGTAAATTAAGCATCAAGTAGTCAGGCAATTGCAAGGAAACAATCAAGATAACCACAAAAATGTAAATGAATTTGTACCACATTATCACATATGTTTCACCCCGAAAATATTGTAAAACAGAAAATGGGGACTATGAACTCACCTTGCTTGTGAATCAAATTCCAAACAAGTATATAGATAAGAGTTTGCAGGAACAAGTCTTTCCACGCTACTCTATAAACATGCATGAAACAACACATATGGAACATAGCATTAACAAGGGCAACATTGTGATTTTTGTATAAACAGTGACAAGGTTTTGTGTTGTACGATTTGACAATCTGTTTGGGGAACACTTGGTAATTTGATAAATTTGAGAAGTGTTTATATAAATACTAGATTATACAAATAACAAGTAAAATATTCTTATTTGTATATTTAAACAAATATATATAAATAAATAATTATACTTTAAGTATATTTATACATATATATCTAAAAAAATTATGTAAACAGTTTGTATAATTTAAGAGTTTTAAAAATATAATTCATAAGTCCAAGTTTAATTACAGAAGGTATAAATTATATTCAGTATTATCAAAACATATGTATTTTCAGAATAATGTGATAATTATACAAATTAATTATCTAATAATTAATTTAGGACAGAATAATTAAAAATGATATTTTAATTATATAACAAGTATAAATCAGATTGAAAATAATTATCATGGCAGAAAAATAATTATGTTTTAAATAAATAGTTTAATTAATTGTTGAAAAATGAATTAACTGAATAATTGTGTAAATAATTACTTAAATAATTATTTAAAATAGAAAAATTAGAAATAATATTTTTAAATAATGTCGTGCAATAATACAGATTTAAAATAAATATTATGAACTTTGATAAATTTTGTATATAATATTCTGGAATTAAAAGAATAATTTCACAAAAACTGATTTTATAAGGTTTATTATATAAAAATAACATGAAAAATAATAAACATGGTTTCTAATTTTTAATAATCTCAAAATAACATGCATGAAATTATAAAAATAATTTGGATATATTTTACAAATCAGAATAATTAAATTAATACAATTAAACTTAATAAAAACATGAGATTTAACTGTTTTAATTATAAAAATATCAAAACAGTTTCAAATATTTATAAAAAATTATTTTTACAAAGTGAACTGTTCAAAATGTTTAACATAAAAATTTCATAAATAAATTCCTAAAATTCGAGTTAATATAAATATTTTAAATCAGAACAGATTTTAATTAAAATAAAATAGATCTATAAAAATTTTACAAACTTTTATATTTGTAATAAATACCTTAACATGTCAGGAATATAAGATAAAAATTTCGGAATTTATAAAGGTAGCATCGATTTATTATGAATTTATTTGTAACTGATAACAAAATAGAAATTTAAAATTTTATTTATATTCATCATCTTCCCCAAATTTTAGTCATCAGAAGTCAAACTAAGCAATTAACCTATCAAATGTGAATCAATTTCAAATTAAACAAACAGGAACAGAGTGTGGGTGAAGATATACCGAATGGTCGAAAAAGATTGTCTCCGGTATTGATCAGAACGTGCTTCCGGCTAATTCCGGCGAGCTGGATTTCCGGCGAAGAAAAAGAGGTGAACCAGAGATGTTTTACGAAGTTTTTTGTGTGAATTGAAGGGTCTGTGAGATTCGTGAAGGTTGCAGGACTCATATAACGTGTTCAATTGATTCAGAAACAATCGAATCCAGACAAATCGATTCCCCACTTACGAATTTTATAAGATTTCCGATTTCGGAAACACAATTGCATGTATCAGTTAAATTGAAGCGTTGGAAGGTTTCGAATTGTCGAGGAGAACAAACAGGGAGGTTCGTTGATTAGTGGGATTTGTTTGTTTGCGGTTGGATCAACTCCGGCGATGTAAACGGTGTAAAACCGTTTGAATTGAAGTTACCAGATCAGTCCCTGATGTTTCTGTATTAAACTGGACAGGTCCCTCAACATTTAACTAGAAAGCCTAACTAAGTTAGTTGTTAAATACGAAATCCTTTATAAAATAACAAACTGGGTTAGTTAATCCGGTTAAATAACTTTGAAATTCGACAAGAATGGTCCCTGGACTTGTTTAACTGAACAAGTCAACTGAGTTAGTGTTTAAACATGGATTCCTTTTATAACATTTAACCCGGTTAGGGTTTTTAACTGAAAACAGTTTCAAAAATAACAAAAATAGTCCCTATACTACTAGTTTGATAAAATGACCCATTGGTCCTTGGACTTTAAAGTTTAAAATATATGTATTTTATTTTATAAAAATATAAGTTTCAAAAATTACATTTTAAACCCTAAACTTTTAAAAGTTTTAAAAAAAACTTATCTTTTTATTTATAAAACAAGTTTCAAAAATGTCATAAAGGACCCTAAACTTAATGTTTTACAAATTCTACGTTTTTAACCCGAACTTTCAAGTTTCAAAAATTACAACTTAGTCCCCGAGCTTTATATTTTGTAAAATAGTGACGGTTTTATCTACGGATTTAAAATCAGCGTTTTCAAGCAAGTTTCAAGAAATGACAATTTGGTCCCTTAACTTATACTTTCACCAAATGACACGTTTGGCCCTTGTAATTAGTGTGGCCTTGTTTACAAGTATGAAACTAGAACAATTTGAAATTATTCACGTGTTTGGGTCGGCAAAACATGTAGCAACAATAAGACTAAACATGTATCAAACAAAATTGCATCTCAAAACATGATATGTGTATCAAACAAGTACATGTTTGAAAATCAAGGTTGTTACAGTCTCCCCTACTTTAGAAAATTTCGTCCCGAAATTTATTCGAAAGAGACCGTAAAAATGTAATTGCAATGTAAACAAATGTATGTACAAACAAGCAAGTAATGGATAATTCATTTCCCAGTGGATATTTCTTCAGAAGCGAAAATGAATGGGTAATTCATTTTCCAGTGGATACTTCATCAGAAACGGAAATGAATTATTATGAACAGATTATTCATTTCCCAGTGGATATTTCTTTAGAAGCGAAAATGAATGGGTAATTCATTTTCCAGTGGATACTTCATCAGAAACGGAAATGAAGGATTTAAACAAACGGATATCCATTTCCCAGTGGATATCTCTTTCAGAAGCGAAAAATGAGTAGCTAGTTCAATTTTTCCAGTGGATACTTCATCAGAGACGGAAATGAATATTTATGAAAAGCTTTTGTTTAAGTTAACACAAATGGGTCTGGGATAACATAAAATCCTCAAGTGACTTGGATAACGTTACGACAAATAATACAATAAGAACACTTATATATAGGAAGTACCAGCGGCGTATCCACCATGTTCTTATGATATCACAATCGCCTCGTTATCTAACCACTCTAGATTTTATGCCATCATACTTAACAAGGCTCACTATGGTTTCCATGCATCGAATCTCATAATTATGTGTGCACCCATAATTACTTGTCTCGTTGCACAGTCTGCATAGCTTATCTTGCCAAGTGATAAATTATGGACATGGTCAAAGAAAGATGCGTTGTTTCAACAATTGAAATGGTACGTGTGTAAAACTCTAAGCATGAATAAGAGCGTAAACATAGTATAAGTTTAAGTCAAATAAGCATCACTATAACACAACATCAATTGAATTAAAACATAGATAGCATTGTTTGTTTGACGGTCTATCATGCAAATTACATTTAGAACATGTCGTGAAATGGATCAATTTCAGGCTCAAAACTATCAGGTAGTGGAGGTAGTGGATCCAGTTGCATACGAGCAGCTAGCATACTTTCCAACCATTGATTCCTTTCTGTCAGCCATTGTACTTGCCGTGACAAATCTTGGGCCTGATTGCTTAACCTAGCTATTTCAACTACCATTTGATCTGGATGTAGATCCATTTGAGGCGCCGTACTTGGGCCTGCTATATTAGTTGTTGGCAGTTGTTCTACTTCGTCCAACCGTGACTGGAGAGAATGTGGCAGAAAAGACTCCGATGCTAACTGTTCTTGAAGCATCAAGTCTTCATAAATTTCTTGCATTGTTGGATCCTCCTCGAAAATTATCGGTGAGCCGCTTTGTAAGAAGTTTGAGGTTGATGGTTGGGATAAGTTTGTTGTAATATGTTCTGGTATGTATGGCAGTGGTGGTTGTACATCAAACCGATAAAAAGATTGTTGAGGAAATTGCAAAAATGATTGTTGTAAATTTTGTGGGAAGGTATTCTCTAAGGTAACTGGAGCTCCTTCCAATTGTGATGATTGTGTTAGTGTATTAATATGGACAGGGGTTTGTATTATGGTGTAAGGATCTACAATTCCAGGTGCCTTTGGTGGAGATAGTCCCCGGATAATCTGATCACTTAAGACACCTAATGATTGTGCTATTTTTGTAATATAAGCCCCTCCCATGAGACTTTTCAGAGGACGTGATTGTTGATTAGAAAAATATACAGCAAGCTCGTGGGCAATATTACAAGGAATTTGCTTAAAAATACTGTACAGATAGAAAAGTTCAGTTGTTCTAACCCTTTGAAGATGCCTGCGTCCCGTGATAGTGTTGGCTACCACACGGTGCATATATTTATAACAAGGTTCTATGATGTCCGCAGCATTATTGTGGTTACACCATTCGTTTGATGAATGGCTTTGCCAAAAATCTACCAAATCCGCGGAGGAATATGTGGTTGTTGCCTTTGTAAAAATGGGTTGATTAACTTCTTCATCTGTATATATGCCCAGATGAACCGCGAATTCAGTTAAGGACAAAATATGGGTTTGCCCACAGAGTTGAAAATGGATTGATTTATTGGTAAAATTAGCATTATGTTTGTAACAGAAAGTAGACAAGAACTCGTACACCAGTTCATCGTATGATAGTTCTAGGATATCGAAGAAACGGCGCCAAGGCGTATTGTGTGATAGTAATATTGACAGTGAACCACTGGGGTCAACCATTCCTATTCGTTGCCAATCAATACCGCTAATAGTAAGAACTTCATGTTGCTTGAGCTTTTGATACCTCTCTTGATGGTGTAAATTTGTAAACTGAAGGAAAGGATGAATTTTTGCTGCATTTGAAGATTCAGCATAGGCTGCTGGAAGATTTGCCATTGGGATATGGGGTTTTGCTGAGCTAAGAAGAGTTTGGGTATGGGTTATTGGATTATATCAGAAATTGTAGTTCTTGTGTAGATTAGCTTGGGTGGTGATTCCCTTAAATAGGTAAGGAAATTCCGGATTACACCATAGGATCGGCTAGAGCTTCCCTGCTACGTCCTACAGCTAGTTTGAAAATTTGAATCTGACAGGTATGGTCTCGAGAAAATTTTGAACTTTGAAAAAGAGGGAATCGTATCGTAATAATTTGATAATAGTACAACGTAGGTTGATTAGAACTTGGATTGTTCTGAAACAGAGAAAAAGAAAACAATCCTTTCGAATTAGGGTAACATGCCTTGAGCCTATAGGCATACTGTACTCTCATCGGTAGTTCCCAGGTAGGCAAACGTATGTCTCGTCGTAGAGGCATCTTCCAAAAGAAAGATCAGAAGCCGGAAAGAAAATTGGTGATGTTAAGTTTTGAAAAAGGAGACAGTGATTGTTGTCAAGTTTAGGTGAAAAGTTTTAAAAGATTTAACGAAATAAAACTATAAAAAGGATAGGTTGTCTCCATATAGCTTATATAAAGAAAACTTATAGATGGTCATTCGGGTGGTAGTGTGTTTCAGAAATGTTTCAAACTTTTGAAGTTTTCATTGTTTATACGTTTTAAAAATAGTTTATTGTGGCCGGTTTGAAATTTTGAATTTAAACAGGTATGATCCGAAAATAATTTAAATTTGAAACGAGTCTTGGTAAAATGATTTATTATTATTTATAAAACCTTGTAGGTATGCGATAAAAGTTGGTTAGGTTTCTGCTTGATGGGGAAATATCTTTAGTAAAATGATGTAGTGTGATTGTGTTTTAATGGTTAGGAAAATCATGGGCAAGAGAGTCATTGGACTAGCTACGTGTCTACAAGCAGTAGGGGAAATCATAATATCATAGGAATCGGAATGAAATGCTTTTGGTGGAATGGTTTCATAAAATCAATGAAGACGAGGGAAAACACACAACAAGATGGACATCGTTTATTTTGCGAATAAACAATGTCAGTGACTAATCAAAGCAGTTGGGTCCTTATAACTTAGTGAAGTCATGCTTTAGCCTATAAGTGAACACTCATCCCGAGAATTCCCAGGTAAGCACAACTGGTCTCGCGTCTGATGAGATATATACGAAGTGCTTGCCTAGACAGAAAACTCAGAATACAGGCATTCACCCTTCCAGATTGCACGAGTTCGTTATGAGAGCCCAAGACTTTGACGAGAGTAAAAATCAGAAGAGGTTTTGAAAAATTTTAAATCACCTGAGGACAGATGATAAGTAATTTGTATAGCCTAAAAGTTAAACGAGAGAAATCCACCGTGACGAGGCTAGGGTTTCAAGAGTAAGAATAGAGATAGAGACAAAGAAGCGGACATAGTATCTAGTGGATAGGGGTCCTAGGTAAGTTATAGTCTAGGTCAAAAGGAATTTCTAATAACCTAATTCCCTATAACCATGGCTCTGATACCAACCTGTGACACCCTGACCGGAGGCGGAAACGTCGAGGGCATCACGAAACTTGATAGAATGCATATGAGCACATGGTGGTTAAATTAAAGTTGAAATATAATTAAGTTGATTGGTAGGATTGCATTCTCATCCAAACTAGTACATAACAACTATAACACATTGTTCACAAAAGTCTTGTTTTTTTTTATTTAGCTAAGGCACTTGTCTTGAGCAATCCTATGTGATCCATAAGCAAAGCTAACTTCAAACAATCAACACCTGAAACATATGTTAAAATAAACGGGTCAACAAACGGTTGAGTGAATTCATAGTGTTTTATTTGATTTGATAATAAACAATAATGTGATATGAAATAAGAGTTAACTTTGTGGCATTTGATATGTTTAAAACAATTGATTGATACAAGTCCCGCTTGGTTAACATTCGAACCTTGTAGACGTAAACACGGCATTGATCACCCAAACTTCCGCAATGAATAACATGAACAACAACAACAATAACAACAATAGGTCTAGAAGTCGGGTGGGGCGTCACACCTAAAGCGCTAAAATATACCGTTCGGCTTGATCGAAGTTAATGAATGTAAATTAAGCATCAAGTAGTCAGGCAATTGCAAGGAAACAATCAAGATAACCACAAAAATGTAAATGAATTTGTACCACATTATCACATATGTTTCACCCCGAAAATATTGTAAAACAGAAAATGGGGACTATGAACTCACCTTGCTTGTGAATCAAATTCCAAACAAGTATATAGATAAGAGTTTGCAGGAACAAGTCTTTCCACGCTACTCTATAAACATGCATGAAACAACACATATGGAACATAGCATTAACAAGGGCAACATTGTGATTTTTGTATAAACAGTGACAAGGTTTTGTGTTGTACGATTTGACAATCTGTTTGGGGAACACTTGGTAATTTGATAAATTTGAGAAGTGTTTATATAAATACTAGATTATACAAATAACAAGTAAAATATTCTTATTTGTATATTTAAACAAATATATATAAATAAATAATTATACTTTAAGTATATTTATACATATATATCTAAAAAAATTATGTAAACAGTTTGTATAATTTAAGAGTTTTAAAAATATAATTCATAAGTCCAAGTTTAATTACAGAAGGTATAAATTATATTCAGTATTATCAAAACATATGTATTTTCAGAATAATGTGATAATTATACAAATTAATTATCTAATAATTAATTTAGGACAGAATAATTAAAAATGATATTTTAATTATATAACAAGTATAAATCAGATTGAAAATAATTATCATGGCAGAAAAATAATTATGTTTTAAATAAATAGTTTAATTAATTGTTGAAAAATGAATTAACTGAATAATTGTGTAAATAATTACTTAAATAATTATTTAAAATAGAAAAATTAGAAATAATATTTTTAAATAATGTCGTGCAATAATACAGATTTAAAATAAATATTATGAACTTTGATAAATTTTGTATATAATATTCTGGAATTAAAAGAATAATTTCACAAAAACTGATTTTATAAGGTTTATTATATAAAAATAACATGAAAAATAATAAACATGGTTTCTAATTTTTAATAATCTCAAAATAACATGCATGAAATTATAAAAATAATTTGGATATATTTTACAAATCAGAATAATTAAATTAATACAATTAAACTTAATAAAAACATGAGATTTAACTGTTTTAATTATAAAAATATCAAAACAGTTTCAAATATTTATAAAAAATTATTTTTACAAAGTGAACTGTTCAAAATGTTTAACATAAAAATTTCATAAATAAATTCCTAAAATTCGAGTTAATATAAATATTTTAAATCAGAACAGATTTTAATTAAAATAAAATAGATCTATAAAAATTTTACAAACTTTTATATTTGTAATAAATACCTTAACATGTCAGGAATATAAGATAAAAATTTCGGAATTTATAAAGGTAGCATCGATTTATTATGAATTTATTTGTAACTGATAACAAAATAGAAATTTAAAATTTTATTTATATTCATCATCTTCCCCAAATTTTAGTCATCAGAAGTCAAACTAAGCAATTAACCTATCAAATGTGAATCAATTTCAAATTAAACAAACAGGAACAGAGTGTGGGTGAAGATATACCGAATGGTCGAAAAAGATTGTCTCCGGTATTGATCAGAACGTGCTTCCGGCTAATTCCGGCGAGCTGGATTTCCGGCGAAGAAAAAGAGGTGAACCAGAGATGTTTTACGAAGTTTTTTGTGTGAATTGAAGGGTCTGTGAGATTCGTGAAGGTTGCAGGACTCATATAACGTGTTCAATTGATTCAGAAACAATCGAATCCAGACAAATCGATTCCCCACTTACGAATTTTATAAGATTTCCGATTTCGGAAACACAATTGCATGTATCAGTTAAATTGAAGCGTTGGAAGGTTTCGAATTGTCGAGGAGAACAAACAGGGAGGTTCGTTGATTAGTGGGATTTGTTTGTTTGCGGTTGGATCAACTCCGGCGATGTAAACGGTGTAAAACCGTTTGAATTGAAGTTACCAGATCAGTCCCTGATGTTTCTGTATTAAACTGGACAGGTCCCTCAACATTTAACTAGAAAGCCTAACTAAGTTAGTTGTTAAATACGAAATCCTTTATAAAATAACAAACTGGGTTAGTTAATCCGGTTAAATAACTTTGAAATTCGACAAGAATGGTCCCTGGACTTGTTTAACTGAACAAGTCAACTGAGTTAGTGTTTAAACATGGATTCCTTTTATAACATTTAACCCGGTTAGGGTTTTTAACTGAAAACAGTTTCAAAAATAACAAAAATAGTCCCTATACTACTAGTTTGATAAAATGACCCATTGGTCCTTGGACTTTAAAGTTTAAAATATATGTATTTTATTTTATAAAAATATAAGTTTCAAAAATTACATTTTAAACCCTAAACTTTTAAAAGTTTTAAAAAAAACTTATCTTTTTATTTATAAAACAAGTTTCAAAAATGTCATAAAGGACCCTAAACTTAATGTTTTACAAATTCTACGTTTTTAACCCGAACTTTCAAGTTTCAAAAATTACAACTTAGTCCCCGAGCTTTATATTTTGTAAAATAGTGACGGTTTTATCTACGGATTTAAAATCAGCGTTTTCAAGCAAGTTTCAAGAAATGACAATTTGGTCCCTTAACTTATACTTTCACCAAATGACACGTTTGGCCCTTGTAATTAGTGTGGCCTTGTTTACAAGTATGAAACTAGAACAATTTGAAATTATTCACGTGTTTGGGTCGGCAAAACATGTAGCAACAATAAGACTAAACATGTATCAAACAAAATTGCATCTCAAAACATGATATGTGTATCAAACAAGTACATGTTTGAAAATCAAGGTTGTTACAGATCAGGGTTGTTAAAATTTGCACCAGCAATTATGTCAATGAAGTGATCATAACCCTGATCCTTACCACTGCTCCCAGATTCTTCTTGACCCAGAAGAGCAGTATTACCGAAAGTGTAATCATCAGTAACTTTTCCTGACTCTTGTAACCTCCTTTTCTAGTTCAACTCCCTTTCGTAGGTCAGGAGTCGACCGTGGAGTTGGGTCAAGGTCAGATCCTTGAACTCAGGTGAGTTTCGGGTGACAAAAGCTATGGTGTCCCATTTTTCTGGCAGTGACCTGAGGAACCTGCTATTTTGAGTTGAGTTTGTAAAAGTGGTGTTAACAAGCCTCAGTTCACTGATGAGACAACTGAAACGCTCAAATTGTTGCGTTAGTGATTCACCTTTAACGTAACAAAATGTTTCATACTGTTGGTTCAGGATTTCCCTATTGTTTTCTATGACTTCTTCGGTTCCCCCAAACTGTTCCTTAAGTGCGTCCCATAACTCTTTGGCACTGTTACAATGTAACAGTCCAGCATATATCTCATTGGGCAGCGCTGATGCTATGATGCTAAACGCTTTAGCATCTAGTTCGATCTTTTGAAAGTCGGTTTCGGTATAATTTTCAACTGGTTTTGGAACGAACTTTTTAGCATCTTCAGCGCTTGGCACTGAAGGAACATGGGGACCATAAATGACAGACCTCCAACAACCTGTGCTTTGTTGAGCAAGGATGTGACCCATCCTCCTCTGCCAGATGTTGTACTCATTTCTTTTTAGCATAGGTGGTTTAAAAAGTGAGCCGATGTTGTTTTTATCATCTTGAGATTGTGACGTCATTCTTGTTGTTTTACAGACACTGAGAAATCAACTTTAATGGTGATTAATCCTTGCTCTGTTTTTCAACAGACGAACAAACGATCAGTATCAACTATTATGAGCCGAACTATTTATGTCAAAATGATTGTTAAATCAAATTTGACTGTCCAGGCTCTGATACCAAATCTTGGATCTGAGTTTGTTTCTAATTGTATTTTATGTTTGAGATTAAGATGGAAATGAAAGAGTTGTGCAGCGGAATTAATATGAAAACAAACTTTGCATACAATCAAACGAGAGTATTGCTTTGATCAAGACATTTTCAACAAGGAACCGAATGATTGAATTAACTTTCAACAACGATTACAAGTAATGCTTGAATACAAACTCCCCCTCAGCCAGAGCTCAGCGTTTGTTCGTGCAAAGAAGACGGTATTGCAAGAGCTAATAGAACAGTACAAAGTACTGAACTATTTATAGGCACTAGCAAACCACTGAGCATCTTAGCTGACGTCACCATGAAAGTGACATCTAACCTCCTAACAAACTCTAACCTCTGATCTATACAAACACTGATGTACTAACTACTGCTATTACAATTCATTACATAAAAGACACTTAAACAGCTGCTGCATCCTTCCACTGCTGTGAACCCAGCAGTGCTTGTCCGGATCAGCAGTACTAGACTCAAGGCAGTAGATTGACTCAGCAGAGCTTTGGTCTTCCATCAGTCTTTGACACTTGGTAGTAGATGCAAGGCAGCAGTTGTAAGTCAGCACTTAGTAAGATCAGCAGATAGGAGGTCAGCAGATGTGAAACCACTTTCAAGGGGAGAGATTTGTATGTAAACATCTGCTTATTCTGGATCCACTGCTCTGATCCAGTTTTGGCTTTAATTATCTGTTCCTCTAATAGGGTTCAATCCCAACACTTCGTCCATCACAAGCTCTCAAAGATTTCCGTAGGATGGAATCCAGATACGGTCCATGAAGTAGTGAATGTCGTCGTCTTTGAGTTCGAGTTGTGTTTCCATGCCCCGCATAGATTCAGCTAGAAGGTTTTCTACTTTCAGTGCTTCGACTTGAGCGTTTCGGATCTGGTTAGGGAGGTTCGAGTGAATAGTAAGCTATAAGGCATGAACACGCTTAGGCTTGGTTTCTTCCTGCTGAGGGCATCAACTACAACATTAGCCTTGCCTGGATGATACTTAATTGCGCACACGTAGTCATTTAGGAGTTTGACCCATCGGCTTTGCCGCATGTTCAACTCCTTCTGGTCTAATATATGCTGGAGACTCTTATGATCGATGTAAATTATGCACTTGGTACCGTACAAGTAATGTCTCCAAATCTTGAGTGTGAAGACTACCGCTCCCAATTCCAAGTCGTGTGTTATGCAATTCCTTTCGTGGATCTTGAGTTGTCAAGAAGCGTAAGCAATAACTTTCTCATGTTGCATCAACACACAACCGAGTCCTTGAATCGATGCATCACAGTAGAATACAAAATCGTCAGTACCTTCGGGTAATGAAAGGATAGGGGCACTACAGAGTTTCTCCTTCAACTTCTGAAACACAAACTCATAAGCATTGTTCCACTTATAAGCAATTCCCTTCCGGGTAAGAGTCGTGAGGGGTTGAGCAATCTTCGAAAATCCCTCAATGAATCTACGATAGTATCATGCTAATCCTAAGAATTAGTGGATTTCGGTCGGAGTCTTAGGCATAGACCAGTTCTTGATGGAGTCAATCTTAGCTGGATCGACGTGAATCCCTGCTTTATTGACTACGTGTCCAAGGAAATGGACTTCTTGAAGCGAGAAGTCGCATTTTGAAAACTTGGCATAGAGTTGTTCGTCGCGTAGGATTTTCAGAATAAGACGTAGATGATATTCATGCTCCTCTCGATCCATCGAGTAAACCAGAATGTCTTCGATGAATACAATCACGAATTTGTGGAGATACGGTTAGCACACTCGGTTCATGAGATCCATGAAAACCGCAGGTGTGTTTGTCATTCCGAAAGGCATGACAAGAAATTCGTAGTGACAATAACGGGTTCGGAAGGCTGTTTTAGAGATGTCCTCATCGTGGACTCTCAGCTGATGATAACCCGATCGTAGATCGATTTTGGAGTAGAAACTTGACCCCTGCAGCTGGTCGAATAGATCGTCAATGCATGGAAGTGGGTAACGATTCTTGATAGTCACTTTGTTCAGCTCACGATAGTCGATACACATACGGAATGTGCCATCTTTCTTTTTGACAAAGAGTACTGGCGCT
>JARYGA010044783.1:0-27450 GCA_030545235.1 Helianthus tuberosus
AGAGGGTGTTTGGGATTACGTTTTGAAGTGATTATTTGATTATTGCGTTTGTAAAACATAAATAATCTAAAAAAGTGTTTGGATGAAAAAGTGATTATCTGCCTCCAAAACACAGTTTTGGAGAAGCATGTACCTACATGCTTTTTCAAAACGCCGTTTTGAAAACGCAAAATCTATTTTGAAAACGCATAATCTATTTTGAAAACGCAACACCAGACACCCCCATACAAAAAACACAGAGATTCAGATTTCAACAAAGTCATCATCATCATTATCAGTCGCATCGTCCCAGTCAAGTTCAAAAGTGTTTGCTGATTTCATCAATTCCGTCAATCCGGTGAGATCCTCCAAGTAAGTTGGATGATTGATGGCTTGCAGGACAAAATCCAGACCCCTTTTTCGATACTCCACAACCACCTACATATCACAATGAGTGCAAATTAATCTAAGTTTATGCATGACCAAAAATCTTTTTTATTTAGGGTTTGTAAAAGTAGATTTACGGTTGGGCAACAAGCCGTGCAGCTATTTGAGGAATGTCCCACAAGTATCATCTGAGAAAACTGTGAAAGTGCGCCTCGGATTTGATGGGGTAACATACCAAGAGGTTGCTCACTGCTTCCATTATCCAAAGAGTTGCCAAATCCGGCTTCTGCTGATATCCTGTAGAATACAAATGTAACAAAATAATTATTATATTTTTTCATCCTTAGAAGTAAGAAAATTATATGCATACTTTACAAAATACTTTTAATAATATAATTTAGTTTAAAACCAAAGCATTACCCTAGTGGATGATGCAAAATCCCGACAAACAATTCGACTGCAAGGGCTGATGCAATAGGAGCAAGTCCGGGACGTGTCACCGTGCATTGCTGGTCCAAAGTGCGGTTAGTTGTTGACTGCATGGTTTCGGTAGTTCGTTAGCATCCCATTTTCATTTAATAATTAATAAAGATAATTAATTTTTGTCTTACATATACTAATAAAGAAATATTGTTATATTATTGGTGTTACATTTCTCGTTTAGAAATAACTATACGTAATTTTTTGTAACATAAATGACACATAACTAGTTATCATATACAAGTATACAACCCATAGCCAAAGTGTATTTATATGAACGGGTTGATTTGGGTTATGTTTCATCTCTAACGGGTCAATCGGGTAAAAAATGAAAGATAAAGAGGCTTGTAAGAAAACCAGTCAAACGGGACAAAAGTCACCCAAAGTGTATTATTACTAAGACACAAAACGTGTTAACATATATTATTCACAATAGAATATTACTGAACTTATAAGACACTAACCATTTTTACATATTTTTATAAAAACTAAGGACAAAAGTACGGGTGAACCAGCCCCACCCGACAGCTACCGGATTTACCCGATTTGACCCGTTACCCAACCCACCCAAATTGCTACATGGAGATTAAAGGCGAAAGTTACATACATCAACAGGGGCAACAACGTCGTTGCAAAAGTAACAACCCAGCCTCGGCTTGCTGTCACTATGTGACAGTGACATTTTTTCAACATCCGCTGATAAAGAGCTAACGGGTTCGGATTTTGATTCATCAGCCGCACTAAGAGGACCAGCACCGTGACGCATTACCATGAAACTGTCAAACCCCAATGCTGCAGTAACTGTAAGCTGAAGATGATAATAAAACAAACATGTCAATGCCAGTTTTCTTGGCGACTGAAACCCGTAAGGGAATAATGGTAATTTACAACATTACATAAAAGTTGCATTTTGACTTTTGAAGTCAAACAAACCTTATTAGCGTTGGCACATAAAAGAGTTGGAAGCCAACGACTTTCTCTCGTATCAGTCAGCAAAAAACCGCATCGTGAGACTCGATCAATTCACGAAGACGCGTGCAGTCATCAAGCACGCCTCGCTCGTCTTTGCTCGGTACCGGATGCCCAGGCATAGGTATAGCCATTACTATACCTTCTGCTTCCTGTAAATATAAATATAAATAAACTAATAAAAAAATAAAGTATTTAATTCAAATATTCAAGCGTTAATTTTACCACTGCTGGAAAGATTTTACGAAGACTTTCAGCTGCTGCAACGGCTTTTTTATCACCTTTGACACTATCATCGAATGTGTATAACGATTGTCGTAATGGATTTGACATGGCCACTTTACCATTATCCACCAATGTTATTTTCCGTACACCCCAAGCCTACATATACACGTAAGATTATAAGCATATGTGTACAGTCAACAAGGGTCAACAGGGAAATACTCACCATAAGCATGCGTGCCACCTAGCATCCGAGAGTCCCGGCTCCCAACAAAAGACACTTGGTACTAGACAACATGCTCAAGTTTAACGATGGTAACTGACGCCATCTCATTAGCTTTAGATTCAAATCTGCAGCTGATATAACCATCCTGCATAATTCAAACATTTTATTTTAGTTACTTAATATATGAATTTGAGTAAAATGTCATTTTCGTCCCTGAGGTTTGGCCAGTTTTGCAACTTTCATCCAAAGGTTTTTTTCCCGCATCTGGATCCAAAAGGTTTGAAATCTTTCCATTTCCATCTGGCTCCTTAACTCCATCCATTTTTTCTCCTTTAAGTCGGGGGTATTTCCACCTTTTTAGTTACTGAAAAAGACCGAATTGCCCTTTAAGTTAACAAAAAGACAGAATACCCCCGACTTACAGAGAAAAATGTATGGAATTTAACGAGCCGGATGAAAATGGCAAGATTTCAAACCTTTTGGATCTAGATGCGAAAAAAACAAACCTTTGGAGGAAAGTCGCAAAACTGGCCAAACCTCGGGGACGAAAATGGCATTTTACTCTACGAATTTTGAAGAATAAAAAACGGTTTAACCACCCAACCGACCTAGTTGGATCCATGGAAGTAGATAGGTCAATGTGTCTAGATACTTTCTTCTTACTATTGACTTCCCATCCAATAACTTGAGGCACGTGCATTTCATCTTGCCATACTATTTTAGATTAAGTAAAAAAACAAAATAAATAAAGATTTTACATGTTATGAAAAACAATTACAAAAAAACAAAATATCATTTTTTTTAAAGAGTTGTTACACAATTTCGGCCAGTCTACCTTGTGAAGGTTCTATAATTGCTTCACCAACAAGAGACGAACCCATATCAGCAAAGCCGCGGTTCTCACGATAGCATAAAAACGGAACCTTGGTGATATTCCATCTGGCGTAAATAAATACCAAATAGTTGCGAAGCGGCCAGCCGGGATTACTTGGACCATGATACGGGTCATAAAAAGCAAATAAAATCTGCCACCAATATAATGAACTTTTTACAAAACTATGGCAATTAGAGATAGTCATTCTTGAGTTATATGTTTAGAATAATAGATGCTTCTTCACCTTATGATCTTCGTGTTGACACGCTTTAAAGTCCTTCAGGGGTCTAATAGTAGCATGTGAATTTGAAGATATACAAATCAGAAAGAACGGCACATCTAACAAATAAAATATTTGAAATTTTAAATCTAGAGTAACATATGCAAAGCTCGAACGAGCTGAGCTTTAATGAGCCCGAGGTCGAGCCTGAAAAAGAGCTCGTTTAGTTGTCGAGCCCGAGCTCAAGCCTGAAATACAGAGCACGTTAAGGCTCGCGAGCCTAAACAACCCCAAACAAAATTTTAATTTTTTATATATTAATATAATAAACAACAACATTGACGAGCCAAGCACGAGCCAAGCTTTGGCTCGTTTAAGCAAATATTGAAGCAAGCACGAGCCGAGATTTTAGCTCGTTTTAGGTGGTTCTCAAAATAGCTCAAGCCCGAGCTTCATAAGAAAATAACGAGCCGAGCTCGGGCCGGCTCGTTTACACCCCTACAATTACGGTTAAAAAATGATCAAGGATTTGGAACAAGCCAGGATGGCACAAAAGTCCAAATGACTACCTGCGGTTAAACATGACATACGCCAATCGTTACAGCATGCCGAAACAGATTCAACCTGTATGGCAGGAAAGTACAATTGTATATTTTTAAGCAACAAAAAACAGAGTTGACTGCAAGCAGAAGGAAAGCTATATGGTCAAACCTCTTCAGCGGTGAACCATTCTGATGCTGGCTTTAAATCAACCAATGTTGCTGGAGGATCAAGAGCCAACGCAGGGAAAGCAACCGAGTAATCGAAATGAAACCTCTTGAGGTCCGCAAATGATATAATAAGAAACCTTAAAAGCACAGAACTGTCCTCCTCTACTTTTCCTGATCTAATATCGTCCCAAATCTGATATTCAAGATTTTGATATAACATTCATACGTCACCGAAAATAACTAATTCAATAAGATTATAAAACTATCAAAAAAACATGAATTGTACCTTCTTTCCTTCAGCCTTTAACAGACTTTTTTTATCAAGGGACTGATATCCTTCATATGTGTTTGTGTTGTAAAGCGTTCCAGGCACCGAACATTTATTTCTGTGCCCACGGGTTGCTGCGGTTTGTAATTCGTCACTTGGTTCGGTTGGCAAGGATTCAGCAAGCAAATTCAGATGGTTTGATACATGGGGATTAGAGCAAGGTGTGTAGAATCCTACAAGAATATCATTTATACAATCAACTTATTAACCAACATGTGACTTGTTTCGTCTGTTAGAAATCTGCCAAGACATAAATCAAAAGGATTCAAAGTTACTACAGCAAAGCAAACCTGTTATTGAAATGGGTGACTCGTCGGTTTTTAGCTTGTTGAGTTTTAAAGAACATAGTCCATGCCAAAAACCTTCATCCACGGAACTCTGAAAGGTTGCGAATTGGAGAATAGACCCTTTCCTCTCACCGGACATGCTTGATTATATGAAAACTATCAAGTGTCCGATTTTGCCCCACCTGTCAATTATGTTTTTCCATAGTTAGAAGTGGACGTGTGTGTGCTTCTTGTCCAAAATTCAAACGATAACTATTATCAAGTATTTAATCAAATTATTTAGTTAATCTTCTAGAAACAAATTATGCACTCACACTCTTGCTCTTTGAATACTATTCCAAACACCCTCAGTGGGCCGCCACTATTGATGTATTCTGAATATGAAGGAGCTTATGTCTCTGTTAGTTATGCACAAAAAATCCAACAAATTTTAGTGACTTAGGGGTCTCGTGACGCCTCTTGTTCCGCCCCTAAACCTACATACTGGAAAAACAATTTGTGATTGCACAATTTAAAAGAACCAATTAATTGAAGAACATATTTTTTTAAATGCTAATCACATAATCAAATTCCTACTTAACAGATTAACACTATACAACAGATTCTAGACAGCAGGTTAAAGTACAGCTTTAACAGCAGCTTAAACACGGCTTTAAACAGCAAATAGAATCATAAACAGCAGCTTAAACAGGTTCAATACAGCTTAAACAGCAAGCAGAATCATTAACAGCAGGTTTTATACAGCAAACATAATCATTAACAACAGCTTTAAACAGATGTATTGCTGAAGGTTAAATATTGATGCTTAGTTATTATTGCTGAAGATGGAACATAAAGAAGACCTGTACCCAAAAAAACAAACAAACAATATCTATTTCATAAAGATATATTATTATTATTATTATTCCAATATTTAATGGATAAATAGAGATAACTTACTGGATGTACAAAGATACCGTGAATATGCAACGATCTACAAAGATATTTACTGGGGAAAGAAGAGGGTTGGGGGGAACTGAAGACTTCACCCGTGGCGACGGTGGAGATTGGGCGGCGATGATGAAAATGTTCAATTGTTCAGTGTTCTTCAAGGAATCAAGGTGAATTGAAGACTTCCCGTTCTTTTTAATTTAAAACCCTAATGACCCCCTTGTCTAAATTCATTTACCCAAAACAACCCCCTTTTCTAAATTCCTTTACCCAAACTGACCCATGTAATAGTTTTTTGGTCAGGATTGCCCCCTCTAGTTCTCAATTCATAGGTGCAAAAATAACCGATTTCTATCTGATTCGGAACCCGTTCCCACACGACTCAACCCGCAGGTACATATCAGTTCCAGACCCGAGGTTGGAAAAAGAACCGAAACGGACCCAACCTGGTGGTACGGATCCACCTCTACCCGGTCAAAACTTGGACCCAAATATAGGCCAAAGCATGAACAAATTGGTCAAAAACCCAAATGTACCCAGAACTGGTTCGTACCCGTCCCGGTGTCACACCCCGATTTCCACCTGTCACCAGTGGGCCCGGTGGGGAGTATCGTGACGTGGTTGGCAACATAATAGTCAAACAACACAATTATATAAATGCACAGCGGAAGCAAAATGTAAGATATAATTCAACCGAATTTAATATTGTAATATCAAATGTCACAATATTCGGAAGTTTATCCACATAAGGATCGAAAATAAAATATGAAACAATAGTTCAACAGACTTCAGGCATCTTAAGCTTGCGAGACTTCTAATGATGCTAAGGAGAAATCCCAGCCAATTACGCTTAGTACCTGTATTTAATCTTTTTGGGAAAATACGTCAGTTTACACTGGTAAATACAATCAACTGACTCATTTTGGAAAATGATTGAAAATTGATTTGGATGCACGTGGCATAAACATTTTTATTTAACTTGGGAGAATTATTTTAAATATATAATCTTGTGAACGAATTACATGTTCCTTGTGCGTTCAGTAGCCCGGATCTTGTCCGGGTTAAAGATCAATAGACACACCACATTATTCTTTTGTGCACTGACGGGTGTACGCCTACACCCCGCGCTTAAGTCGTGGCCATTTCGTAAAATGATGCCAAGGATATCCGGGACATGGTCATTAACCCCCCAAAGGCTTTAAGTAACAAGACTGTTTAAACGAGCCGATCAAATTATTCAATTAACCACCCAACGATGGAAGATTTGATGCCCGATCAAGCGGTATGCTATATACCGTAACCCAAGCCCGTATAGGGAAAATAAGTTAAAAGTATTTACCTGAGCAAAGTATAAATCACAATAAGCAAATTGCAAGTAGCTTTTACTGGTCCTCCTAATCTGGAACGAAGGTTTATAATAACCTATTAGAATTCTAACGGTCTTTTGTTAAGCTTAAGCTTAGACCGGTTAGTTTCAAAGATACGGTTCGTACGCACGATTAAGCGAATACCGGATAGAATGTGATTTAGACCCGACAAGTTCAGAGACTTTCTTAATATGGGTATATCATACACATTCTGGATTTTGAGATAAAACCGATAAGGTTTGACCCGTTTCGGCTAATTTATGTAAACTAGTTACATAAGCCGAACCGAACGCGTAATAAGCGTAACGGGTAATAATGAGAGCCATTTATAGGTTTCCTAAGTTAAGATGCTCCAAATATGTTGTGACATCAGTAAGATATCACTTATTATGCCCGAAATGAAATTAAACACAAACTATGCCCCGTAGGGGTAGTTTGGTCATTTATAAGGTGATAAAAGAGTTTAAGTATTTATCTGAGTTACAGGTCTGATGTAATCAGTAAAAATACTTATTTTACTAAGTTATAACAGTAGGGTAAAGTATATATGTGAAATTTATCAATTTTAACCAAACTATGCACCGTAGGGGCATTTTGGTAATTTCACATAAGCCGAAAAGCTCAAAACCAAAGTCTGAGTTTAACAACTTTTTCTTACTGTTAAAATATTATAATTTACCTCAAATATCAGTAGGTATCACCCTTAGTATGTTTAAAATAGTTCTAGTACATACTAGTCGTTAAAAACGCTTAATTAGGCGATTAGAAGCCGTTTCCGGGTCCTATATAGAAATCTGATATTTTTATTATTCCAGGAGGTTTAAAATAATTTATTTATCATTTAGAATTAGTAGCAAAAGGTTTGGAGTCATTTAGATATGTAAAACTCATTTTATGGCCCGTAAGGGCAAAACCGACAATTATCGGATTAAGCCTACGACTATGAGTTATGCTAAGCCTAAAATTAATTAAAAATCTTCAAAAATCCCAAAATAATATATTACATCAGTGGGTAGAGATTTTGGTATCAAAAAGTAGGCTTAACTAGGCTATAAACTAATGACGCCGTTTTATTAACATAAAGCTTTCATTTTACGCTAACGAGCATAACTCTTAATCTACACCTCAAACTGATGTCAAATTTTGTATGAAAGTTTAAATACCAGTAATTAAAGTTTCTACTCTTTTACATTTTCAAAAATCACGTTTTAAGGTGATAAGGGCATAATGGTCAACATATGAGCAATTAACGGAATCATGCGAATTAATTGGTTAACTAATGAACCTTGGTGTATAATCACAGAGGGTTATACTAGCATGTTACCTGGTCCAAATTAAGCTCTAAGGCATTTCTAAATCATGCCTAAACGGGTCAGAACTGAAAGTCAAGTATAAGTCAAACTATGCGACTTTCGGTTCCGAACCGGGTCTAAACAGGAAATTGTCGGGTTGAACATGTTTAGACATGTTCTTACACTAGTTACCAAGTTATATTAATGATCAAACAGGTTGTATATGTTCTACATTGCTAATTATGCATAAATTAGAATTTAAGTATCCTGTTGACTTTTTCTTAGCAAGTTTGACCCGACATTTGACCTAGTTAGAGTGGGAATCAGGGGGAACCCTTTTGAGGGTTTATTACCCACATAATTACCAACTTATAACTACTTTTAATTCGAGATTTGAATGAGCCATTATTAATTAATCTCGAAGTCAAACCGTAATTACGACGGTTTGACTTTTAGCTAAATAACTAAGCTAAACTTAATTAAGAGAGGATTAGCAAACTTACTGAAGTCCTAAGCTTGATTAGTGATCACTTGGAAGAAGACTTGAGCTCCAGAAATGATCAGAAAGTGTTTGAGGAATGAATGATCAAGTGTTGCACTTGTGAGCTTTATATAGTGAACCAAGACACCACAAAGTGTTGACAACTAAGTCTACTACTGACCATAACATTCCCACAGGTGTCCTAGAGGTTTAGGGTTTGTTTAGGGGCCATGAGATATGAGGAAAATCGTTTAAAATCAGTTCCATGCGTTTAAACAGCAAACAGAAGCATTTCCTGTCGCTGGGCACTGCTTGCGCACCGTAAGGATGTATGCTTGCGGTGCGCAAGCCTTCATCAGGGACCAAAATTGCTTGTTCTTTCAGGATTTCGAAAGGGCAACCCTCTTTTCCGAATTTGGGACCTCAATTATCAGTTAGGGACCTCCCAAAATGGCCTTGAATAGTTACATACCCTACCATTTTGAATTGTTTGCTTGGATTCATTTTGAAAGTGCCGAACATGAAGGTTTACCGTAGAAATATCCATACGAACCTATCATGCACTTCGAATTAAATTATTGTCAACACATTTCTGGATTTAAGATATATTAGATGTCTAAGATATATATACTTGGGTCTTGGGATTTATAAATGAGATCGTTCAGATGTGAAAATTAACATGACGCCACTTTTAAATCCTGCCAAAACATCTTTATTAAATCCGGGTTTACAACGCTTCTTGTCTTACATGGCACGTGTCGTTATATCATTGAACACGAATTTTCGAGGTGTTACATCCTCACCCCCTTAAAATAAATCTCGACCCGAGATTTACTGAAATAAATAAGGGTACTTTTCTTTCATCGTGGACTCAACCTCCCACGTATATTCGGGACCTCTACGGGCATCCCATTTGACCTTTACAATAGGTACATGCTTCCTTCGAAGCTTCTTTACCTGTCGATCTTCAATCGACAAAGGTTTTTCCACAAATTTTAAGCTCTCATCTATATGCACATCTGTATGTGGTATTACCAGTTATTCATCAGCGAAGCACTTCTTCAGATTGCAGATGTGGAACACATTGTGAATTGCACTGAGCTCTTCCGGTAAGTTTAACTTATAGGCAACTGACCCGACACGTTCGATAACCTCGAAAGGTCCTATGTATCTCGGGCTTAGCTTGCCTTTCTTACCAAATCGCATCACCCCCTTCCAGGGTGATACCTTAAGTAATACTTTGTCACCCACTTCGAAGTGAAAAGCTTTACGCTTTGGATCCGCGTAACTCTTCTGCCTATCCCGGGCAGCTTTGAGACGGTCACGAATCTGGACAATCTTGTCCGTCGTTTCAAAGACTATCTCTGGTCCTGATAATTGGACATCTCCAACTTCCGCCCAACAAACAGGCGTTCTACACTTTCTACCGTATAATGCCTCAAAAGGCGCAGCCTTGATGCTGGTATGGTAGCTATTGTTGTAGGAGAATTCAATCAAGGGTAGGTGGTTATCCCAACTACCACCTAAATCAATTACACATGCACATAGCATGTCTTCCAATGTTTGAATAGTACGCTCACTCTGACCGTCTGTCTGAGGATGGTAAGCCGTACTAAAATTCAAACGTGTGCCCAAAGATTATTGGAAACTCTTCCAAAAATGTGACGTGTATCTAGTATCTCTGTCAGAGATAATAGACACAGGTATGCCATGTAAGGCTACAATCTTATCAACGTACAACTGGGCTAACATGTCGGAGCTATAAGTCTCCTTAATGGGTAGGAAATGGGCTGACTTAGTCAGTCTATCAACTATAACCCATATTGTATCATTTCCTTTCCTTGTCTTAGGTAACTTGGTAATAAAATCCATAGTTACCATTTCCCACTTCCACGTAGGAAGTTCAGGCTGTTGTAGCAAACCTGACGGTTTCTGATGCTCGGCTTTGACTTGCGCACATGTCAAGCATTTAGCTACATAGGCAGCTACAGACTTTTTCAAGCCTATCCACCAATAATTTGCCCTTAGATCCTGGTACATCTTATCAGCTCCAGGATGCACGGAATATTTGGAACTATGGGCTTCCTGGAGGATGACATCTCGAAGTCCTCCATAAATTGGAACCCATATTCGTCCATTCAATCTCAGAATTCCGTCTTTGCCAAGAGATAACTGTTCCTCAGTTACTCCTAGCTTTTCGTTAGGATAGTTAGCTTCCAACACAGCTTCCTTATGTGCAGCTAACAACCTTTCAGTCAAACTGTTCTTTATCTCCATGCGCTTGGCATTGATTCGGATGGGTTTCACCCTCTCCTTTCGACTCAAGGCATCGGCGACTACATTCGCCTTGCCGGGATGATATCTGATTTCACAATCATAATCATTCAAAGTCTCCATCCAACGGCGTTGCCTCATGTTTAAATCTTTCTGATTGAACAGATGCTGGAGGCTCTTGTGATCGGAATAGATCACACACTTGATTCCATATAAATAATGCCTCCACAGTTTTAGTGCGAATACAACGGCACCCAACTCCAAGTCGTGGGTGGTGTAATTCTTTTCATGCACTTTTAGCTGTCTTGATGCATAGGCAATAACCTTGCCTTTCTGCATAAGTACACACCCCATGCCAGTGTGCGATGCATCGCAGTAAACCACAAAATCTTCTATTCCATCTGGCAATGTCAGTACTGGGGCGTTGCTCAACTTTTGCTTCAGAATATCAAAGGAATCTTACTGCTTAGGGCCCCAAACGAACTTTACTTTCTTCTTGGTCAAGGAAGTTAGGGGCGCAGCAATCCTTGAAAAATTTTCAATGAAACGCCTGTAATATCCTGCCAATCCCAGGAAGCTACGAATCTCTATAGGCATCTTTGGCTCTTGCCAGTTCATAACAGCTTCAACTTTAGCGGGATCCACTTGGATACCACGCTCACTAACCACGTGTCCAAGGAATTGGACTTCTCGAAGCCAAAACTCACACTTGGAAAATTTTGCGTAGAGTTTCTCATGATGTAGAAGCTTGAGAATACAGCGAAGGTGTTTCTCGTGGTCAACTTGGTTCTTAGAGTAGATAAGAATGTCGTCGATGAAAACGATGACGAATTTATCTAAGTACGGCTTGCAAACGCGATTCATGAGATCCATGAACGCGGCCGGTGCATTAGTGAGCCCAAAAGGCATCACTAGGAACTCGTAATGACCATAACGAGTCCTAAATGCTGTTTTGTGCACGTCTTCATCTCTAACCTTCAGTTGATGGTAGCCTGACCTTAAATCAATCTTCGAGAAATAACTTGCTCCTTGCAATTGATCGAACAAATCGTCGATCCTAGGAAAAGGATATCTATTCTTTATCATGACCTTATTAAGCTCACGATATTCGATGCACAGACGCATCAATCCATCCTTCTTCTTAACAAACAGGACAGGTGCTCCCCAAGGAGACGAACTAGGTTTAATGAAACCTTTAGCTAGCAATTCATCCAATTGTGCCATGTAAATGACATAACCCTTCTTCAAACATTTTGAAGCTTTGAGCATAGTCGCTTGCTCAGGCAGCCCATACTGGGTATCTCCCCGAATGGTAAGTGATTCACCAGACGGAGTCTTTATTACCACTTGTTTCTTGTTACAGACAATTTGGGCCTGGTTATGAGATAACCAGTCCATACCCAGAACTATGTCAAAACCAGCTAACTTAAATGGAAGTAGAGACAGAGGAAAAGAATGGTTCTTAATGGATATAACACATCCATTTAACACAGTTGAGACGATTTCTAGTGTGCCATCTGCTAACTCCAATTCACATTTAAGGTTTTGACAGGTAATTTCAGCAATTCACAAAACTTATTATCAACGAAAGACTTATCAGCGCCTGAATCAAAAAGTACTCTAGCAAAGACGTCATTTACAAGGAAAGTACCTGTAATAACGTTGTCGTCTAGAACCGCTTCCTTTGCGTCCATTCTGAATACTCTAGCATTAGTCTTCTTGGCCTCTTCAGGCTTCTTGTTGTATTTAGGGCAGTTGGTTTTAATGTGCCCCTTTTCATTGCAACGGTAGCACGTTGCGTCTTTCATTTTCTTGCAATCCAAGGTTTTGTGATCCGTGGACTTGCATATACCACAAGCATAGGTTTTTGACAGAGTCTGTGAGTTCGACTCAAGTCTGCACTTTCCAAAGTGCTGTTTCTTGCATATCTTGCATTTGGGCTTCTCACCAGAATGATGCCCATCTTTCCTTGACTCAGACCCTTTCCTGTTATCACCGTTCCCACGGTGCTTCTTGTTCGATCTCCGTGAACTGTCATCTTCACGTTTTCTCTTCTCAGCCTCCTTATTCCTCAGCGATCTTTGCCTGACCACATCCAAAGTGAGGGACAAAGATATGTCAGCTACAGATCTAAAAGTAGCTGGCCGAGAAGCCTTCACGCTTGCCTTGATTTCCGGGGCTAAACCACCGATAAATCGAGCTATTCTTTTTGGTTCCGGGGTTACCAGATACGGAACCAACCGGGACATCGTGTTGAAGCTCGTTAGGTAAGCTTGACAGTCAAGGTTTGTCATCACCAATGATAGAAAATCAGACTCTATCTTCTCCACCTCATGCTGAGGGCAGTAATTTTCCCTGATAAGGGCAACAAATTGATCCCATGACATATTGTACAATGGGATTTTCCCGGTGGCTTGAATCAGAGATCTCCACCATGCTAAAGCTTCACCCTTAAAAGACTGCGACACAAACTTGACCACGTCTCTCTCAGCACATCCGCTGATATCCACAACCGTATCCATCTCATCCAGCCACGTCATACAGTCAATGGCTCCTTTCTCCCCAGTGAAATCCCGGGGTTTGCAGGAAACAAAATATTTATAAGAGCAACCCTTGTCACGGGGTCCCTGGTTTAGTACAACCTGCTGAGATGGAGCACTGTGATGGTTTGAGGAGTGTCGATCATCATCTTTCTTCGGTTCGTCCTTCTTGGACGGTGGCT
The DNA here is from genome assembly GCA_030545235.1 of Helianthus tuberosus. Taxonomy (NCBI): domain Eukaryota; kingdom Viridiplantae; phylum Streptophyta; class Magnoliopsida; order Asterales; family Asteraceae; genus Helianthus; species Helianthus tuberosus. The sequence goes on from JARYGA010044783.1 coordinate 13,749, forward strand.
TTGAAGGCTGCGTAGATAGGGTCCTACTACGAGTCCCACTATACTCTTCGTACTGCCGTTCCAATGCCTTTGTAACTGCGTCGTCGACCAACGCCTTTAATTCAGCACCCGTTAAATTAATCCGGGCGTTATCAATGTTCTCCACTGGATGACTATTTATCTCGTCTGAGTTAGCCATTTTAATTGAACTGTTACAGAAAACAAGGACAATAGTTTATTTGGGAGTTTTTATTATGGAATTGCCCCTTAGGGAATTCATTAACCATGGTAAACAGAGACCATAGTTGGTTAATTTGTTAATCATATTTATTTAGGATTTCTATCATAATTTATCCTAATTATAAAACAATAACAGTCTGGTCACATGGACATTTTAATTTATAAGTTATGATTTCAGAGAATCAAAACATGAAGGTATACTGGTACAATAGGCCTAGTCACAAGGACATTTATAATTTATAATTATGATTTCAGAGAATCAAAGCATGAAGGTTTGAACCTAGTTCATTACCTTTATCTGACAGGGAGTCATCGCTACCACTGTCTTTTGGCTCATATAGAAATGAGCAGGGCCCGTAGGCGCTATATTACCACGTATGGTCAAATATGATTATCTTAATTGATGACCTAAACCCATGATTCAGAGATCATATAATTGGGTTAGGAATCTTTTAAAGAATCCAATAATAATAATGACGTGTGTGATTTTAAATGAATCACGTCTGCCAGGAGTGTTAACATGTTTTCAGATGTTAACTGGGATTTGAATCTTTTGAACAGGTCTTACCATCTTGGCCTGGTCTTATAATGACCCAAAGGCTAGGTTTCACTCTTTAAGATTCTTATTTAAAAATTTTCATAGGCAGATTATTTCAAAAGGAATGATTTTGATTTATTTATTTCATATATATATTTATGCAAATAATAGCAAACATGAAATTTATAAACTTACATTCCATTAATTATCACAATATTACATATCGCCCTAAACGGGACTTTTTAGACAAACAAGCTTACCCACGCAGGGGTTTAAACAAGGACTTACCCACGCAGGGGCTTAATAACACACATACCCACGTAGGGGCTTAATAACATAATGATCCACGCAGGGACTTACACAAATACATACCCTCGTAGGGGTTTACAGAAAGATAGACCCACGCAGGGGTCAAAACAACCAAGCATACCCACACAGGGGTTTAACAACAAATGGAAGGATTCAGTGGTCCTTCTTGCTCTTCCCTTTAATTAGGCTCGTTAATCCTTGGAAGAAAGTTTGTCGCTCCCTTCGTTCCCTGTGAAATTCTCGCTCTACATGGTCCAACCTTTGCAGAATTTCTTCACGCTCTGGTGGAGAGAACCTTGGTGGTTGCGATTGTTGCCTGATAATAGGTCTTGCCGGTATCTGGTACCCATGAGTTGCGTATCCTACTCCCCATGGATCTCCGTAGGGTCCGTGGGTGTTGTAGTTAGCCGCTACCATGTATGGGTTGGCTTCGGCGTAGTTGTAGTTGGTGTGCACTGGCTGTTCAAACGTGTTATACGCCATGGAACCCGTGTATGCTGGAATTGGGTTATCAAAACCCATAGGCGGTGGTTGCGGTGCAACTGGGTGCGAAGGTCCACCCATTTGTGGATCTTCTTGATGTGGCGGGTAATGGCTGCCACTTGATTGCCGAGGAGAGCTGAAATGGAAATCTCCTCCCCGTGTAGACATACGTGGTCCAGATCTCCTACGCCTTGGCGGTTGCGGAGCTGCCGGTTGAACTGGTGGCGGTGGAGGCGGTGGCGTAACTGCCACAAACCGTGAATCCACAGAGGGATCCTGTTGCTGTTGTTGCTGCTGCTGAGGCGGTGAATGGTGAGGAGGTGTATAGTACCATTCGTGCCTAGTAAACATAGCTTGAAAGAAATCTGGACCAACATAGGGTGATCCGTGGAAAGAAGATCCGTCAGAGATCTCTATCGGGTGGTTTGGTGTACCACTGGCTGGCTCGACGGGGTCTGCATCCTCGTCCATATCGTCCGCGTGATCTCCGGAAAAATGGTCCTCCGGTCCCAATGGGTTGAAACCCACTGGTTCTTGTATGAAATTTGCCGGGTTAAACCGGCCCCTAAAAACTGGTGTAGGGTCACCAAAAGAATTATGCGATAAAGATCGCTGTAACGGTATGTAGGAGGGTTGAGGGTTGTTGGGCTCATACTCGGGCTGCGGCCCATAAGGGTTAGGAGGTGTTGAACTGTGTGAGACCGACCGTCTAGCCGGCTCAAAGAGGTTCCTCCGGTTCTGCCGGGGATCGTCACTCTCCGTGGTAGATGGAGCTCGCATGTTCGAAGGTCCAGCTTCATTATCATTGGGGGCGGTGATTGGCCCCTTGCCTCTTCCTCTTCTTCTAAAGAATCTTGGCGGCATTTTGTTAATCCTGTTAATACAGCATGAGATAACAAAACAAAAAATATATGCAAAATAAAGGATAACACAAACAAAGTGGAATTTGTCCTATGTTATATGTCTAGACTCGAAAGTTTAGAAATGTGCAATTGTGTCATTGAGATTAAACACAAAAGGCTAGTGTTTAATTCACTCAATGTTGGCTCTGATACCAACCTGTCTCACCCCGATTTCCACGTGTCACCGGTGGGCGCGGTGGGGAGTATCGTGACGTGGTTGGCAACATAATAGTCAAACAACACAATTATATAAATGCACAGCGGAAGCAAAATGTAAGATATAATTCAACCGAATTTAATATTGTAATATCAAATGTCACAATATTCGGAAGTTTATCCACAGAAGGATCGAAAATAAAATATGAAACAATAGTTCAACAGACTTCAGGCATCTTAAGCTTGCGAGACTTCTAATGATGCTAAGAAGAAATCCCAGCCAATTACGCTTAGTACCTGCATTTAATCTTTTTGGGAAAATACGTCAGTTTACACTGGTAAATACAATCAACTGACTCGTTTTGGAAAATGATTGAAAATTGATTTGGATGCACGTGGCATAAACATTTTTATTTAACTTGGGAGAATTATTTTAAATATATAATCTTGTGAACGAATTACATGTTCCTTGTGCGTTCAGTAGCCCGGATCTTGTCCGGGTTAAAGATCAATAGACACACCACATTATTCTTTTGTGCACTGACGGGTGTACGCCTACACCCCGCGCTTAAGTCGTGGCCATTTCGTAAAATGATGCCAAGGATATCCGGGACATGGTCATTAACCCCCTAAAGGCTTTAAGTAACAAGACTGTTTAAACGAGCCGATCAAATTATTCAATTAACCACCCAACGATGGAAGATTTGATGCCCGATCAAGCGGTATGCTATATACCGTAACCCAAGCCCGTATAGGGAAAATAAGTTAAAAGTATTTACCTGAGCAAAGTATAAATCACAATAAGCAAATTGCAAGTAGCTTTTACTGGTCCTCCTAATCTGGAACGAAGGTTTATAATAACCTATTAGAATTCTAACGGTCTTTTGTTAAGCTTAAGCTTAGACCGGTTAGTTTCAAAGATACGGTTCGTACGCACGATTAAGCGAATACCGGATAGAATGTGATTTAGACCCGACAAGTTCAGAGACTTGCTTAATATGGGTATATTATACACATTCTGGATTTTGAGATAAAACCGATAAGGTTTCACCCGTTTCGGCTAATTTATGTAAACTAGTTACATAAGCCGAACCGAACGCGTAATAAGCGTAACGGGTAATAATGAGAGCCATTTATAGGTTTCCTAAGTTAAGATGCTCCAAATATGTTGTGACATCAGTAAGATATCACTTATTATGCCCGAAATGAAATTAAACACAAACTATGCCCCGTAGGGGTAGTTTGGTCATTTATAAGGTGATAAAAGAGTTTAAGTATTTATCTGAGTTACAGGTCTGATGTAATCAGTAAAAATACTTATTTTACTAAGTTATAACAGTAGGGTAAAGTATATATGTGAAATTTATCAATTTTAACCAAACTATGCACCGTAGGGGCATTTTGGTAATTTCACATAAGCCGAAAAGCTCAAAACAGAAGTCTGAGTTTAACAACATTTGCTTACTGTTAAAATATTATAATTTACCTCAAATATCAGTAGGTATCACCCTTAGTATGTTTAAAATAGTTCTAGTACATACTAGTCGTTAAAAACGCTTAATTAGGCGATTAGAAGCCGTTTCCGGGTCCTATATAGAAATCGGATATTTTTATTATTCCAGGAGGTTTAAAATAATGTATTTATCATTTAGAATTAGTAGCAAAAGGTTTGGAGTCGTTTAGATATGTAAAACTCATTTTATGGCCCGTAAGAGCAAAACCGACAATTATCGGATTAAGCCTACGACTATGAGTTATGCTAAGCCTAAAATTAATTAAAAATCTTCAAAAATCCCAAAATAATATATTACATCAGTGGGTAGAGATTTTGGTATCAAAAAGTAGGCTTAACTAGGCTATACGCTAATTACGCCGTTTTATTAACATAAAGCTTTCATTTTACGCTAACGAGCATAACTCTTAATCTACACCTCAAACTGATGTCAAATTTTGTATGCAAGTTTAAATATCAGTAATTAAAGTTTCTACTCTTTTACATTTTCAAAAACCACGTTTTAAGGTGATAAGGGCATAATGGTCAACATATGAGCAATTAACGGAATCATGCGAATTAATTGGTTAACTAATGAACCTTGGTGTATAATCACATAGGGTTATACTAGCATGTTACCTGGTCCAAATTAAGCTCTAAGGAATTTCTAAATCATGCCTAAACGGGTCAGAACTGAAAGTCAAGTATAAGTCAAACTATGCGACTTTCGGTTCCGAACCGGGTCTAAACAGGAAATTGTCGGGTTGAACATGTTTAGACATGTTCTTACACTAGTTACCAAGTTATATTAATGATCAAACAGGTTGTATATGTTCTACATTGCTAATTATGCATAAATTAGAATTTAAGTATCCTGTTGACTTTTTCTTAGCAAGTTTGACCCGACATTTGACCTAGTTAGAGTGGGAATCAGGGGGAACCCTTTTGAGGGTTTATTACCCACATAATTACCAACTTATAACTACTTTTAATTCGAGATTTGAATGAGCCATTATTAATTAATCTCGAAGTCAAACCGTAATTACGACGGTTTGACTTTTAGCTAAATAACTAAGCTAAACTTAATTAAGAGAGGATTAGCAAACTTACTGAAGTCCTAAGCTTGATTAGTGATCACTTGCAAGAAGACTTGAGCTCCAGAAATGATCAGAAAGTGTTTGAGGAATGAATGATCAAGTGTTGCACTTGTGAGCTTTATATAGTGAACCAAGACACCACAAAGTGTTGACAACTAAGTCTACTACTGACCATAACATTCCCACAGGTGTCCTAGAGGTTTAGGGTTTGTTTAGGGGCCATGGGATATGAGGAAAATCGTTTAAAATCAGTTCCATGCGTTTAAACAGCAAACAGAAGCATTTCCTGTCGCTGGGCACTGCTTGCGCACCGTAAGGATGTATGCTTGCGGTGCGCAAGCCTTCATTAGGGACCAAAATTGCTTGTTCTTTCAGGATTTCGAAAGGGCAACCCTCTTTTCCGAATTTGGGACCTCAATTATCAGTTAGGGACCTCCCAAAATGGCCTTGAACAGTTACATACCCTACCATTTTGAATTGTTTGCTTGGATTCATTTTGAAAGTGCCGAACATGAAGGTTTACTGTAGAAATATCCATACGAACCTATCATGCACTTCGAATTAAATTATTGTCAACACATTTCTGGATTTAAGATATATTAGATGTCTAAGATATATATACTTGGGTCTTGGGATTTATAAATGAGATCGTTCAGAGGTGAAAATTAACATGACGCCACTTTTAAATCCTGCCAAAACATCTTTATTAAATCCGGGTTTACAACGCTTCTTGTCTTACATGACACGTGTCGTTATATCATTGAACACGAATTTTCGAGGTGTTACACCCGGGTTTTGATTTTGTTGACAAAACTCGGAACTAATTCCTTCCCAATTCTTGAAACAACCAGTTTTGTGCACCTCTATATAGAGCAAGTTGCGAACCCGAACCGATTTCTTCTATCCTCGACCTTGAACTCGAACCAACAACCTTCTCCTCCTTCGTATTTTGCAGCCTTCAAAAGATTCGTAACAGTGTATGGTGGGTGTCTTCGTATTGTGTATAATATTAGTCCAGCCCCCCTATTAATTCGATGGAGGTTGTATATTGTTTACTAGGTTTTTACCCGGGTGTCACTGCCCCCGACCCGGTTTGACCCGTTTCAGGAGCCGCGGGACAGAAATCCCGTGGTATTTATTTAATTGAGTTTAACAGCGGAAGTTTATCATCAGGATCTTTTTAAAACTGAAATATTTCCCGATTATTTTATTTTACAACGCGGGATAAAACCCCGGTAATTTACAATCATTTGATTTCACGAAGAAATCTTTTATTTTACAAAACATGTTTCTTTATTTTATCCTGGGCCACTTTCTCAAGCTTGTAGTGCTTCACGGCACTTTTCCTGGATCATAACAGATCACCTGAAACATGTTTGAAAAAGGTTTTGTCAGCGGGAAATACTGAGTGAATCATTTTATTTACATAAAATAATGCATAGTTATTAATTACAGCATAAGAGCGATTACAATGGCTTCTATCTTATTTTTATCTGGCGCCGTGTCACAATGGTGACATGTCACAATGGTGACGATGGTCATACCACTATTAGGTCAATGAACCTAAATAGTGATGATTATCCCTAGTAGGTCAATGAACCTAACTGGGAGAAAATTAGTAATGTGCACAATACCCCACTAGCCAGTGATTCAAGATATCCACGACTTAGTCCCTGTAATTATAACTTTTTGAAAATAATTTGAGGTATTGTAAAATAATTGATAAAAAGAGAATGACTCACATTGCAGATTTAATTTGAGCAGAGCCTAGCCTACTGATTAGCCTTTTTAACCTAAATTTAATAACAGGCCCACAATTCTGGGTTAGTAATCAATACAGCATTTACGATAACTCACGAGATCAACCCTCACAACGAATGACAAAGTGCTATGCTTAAACATCCATCGAATTAACGACTAATGACAAAGCATCACCCTAATGTGGGCAGCACTTAAACATCCATTGAGTATATTGATCGATCGGAAAATGAATCGTAATAGCGATCGAGTTAATACCCTGATTGCGGCGTCGATTAGTGATCCGTGTGTGTTTTGATAGTAAACAGAGCATAACTCAGTGTAGGATTGGAATTTTTTCGTCATTCCAGGGCCCAGATTCAAGTCCCAACATCCTCTATTTATACTGAAAATTTTACCCACTGGCGTAGCGCGACTGCCTACCCCTTTAGTCGTCGCGCTACGCGACTGCCAACCTAGTTTCATAGGGTAGCCACGTGTGGGACTAGGCTTGCTGAGTTGACGGTTTTGTAAAATTCGATTTCTACAGATAGTTATGTGGATAATCGTAACTAGGTTTTACCCCCCCTGAGTTTTAGGGGCCCTAATCCTGATTCTGAAAATTCTGAAAATTTTAGGGTTTGTGCAGAATCACTTGGGTGTCTTAATTAGGGTTTCCTATTGGATAAAATAATAAAATAAATATGACTTTTGATGAGAGTTGTTACATTCTCCCCTCCTTAATAAAAATCTCATCCTCGAGATTTACTGGAATAAATGAGGATACTTTCGTTTCATTTCCGATTCCAGCTCCCAAGTATATTCAGCTCCTCTCTTTGAATCCCATCTGACTTTGACTAAAACTAGTCGTTTGTGTTTGAGAAACTTAATCTTTCGATCCTCAATTTGAAGAGGTTTCTCAACAAATTTCAGCTTTTCGTTTACCTCTATATCTCGAAGAGGTACTACTAGTGATTCGTCTGATAAGCATTTCTTGAGATTGGATACATGAAATACATCATGTACTCCAGCTAACTCTCCTGGTAGTTGTAAAACGATAAGCAACTGGTCCTATACGTTGGATCACTGGAAATGGTCCTACGTACCTTGGACTTATCTTTCCTTTCTTACCGAATCTAACAACTCCTTTCCAAGGAGAAACTTTCAGCAATACTCTGTCTCTAACTTGGAATTCTAACAGCTTGCATAACTCTTCTGGCGATTTCTAGCCGTCTTTAGTCTTTCCTTCATGATACTGAATATCACAGTCATAGTCACTTTAGGATTTTCATCCATTTCCTTTGCCTTATGTTTAATTCTTTTTGCCCAAATATATATCTTAAATTCTTATGATCCGTATAGACAGTAAACTTACTTCCATACAGATAATGTCTCCAAATCTTAAGGGCAAAATGCATACGCAATTACCTTTTTGCGTTGCATTAACACATATCCAAATTCTAGCTTTGAAGCATCACCGTATACTTTAAAATCTCCTGTTCCTTCTGGTAAGGCTAAGATTGGAGCATTGGTTAATTTATGCTTTAAGATCCTAAAGGCTTCTTCTTGTTTAGATCCTCATTCAAACTTAACTGTTTTACAGGTTAGCTTAGTTAATGGTACAGCTATCTTGGAAAAATCCTTACTAAATCGTCTATAGTATCCGGCTAAACCTACAAAACTCCTAATTTCCATTGAGGATTGCGGAATCTTCCATTTGGTAATTGCTGCTATCTTATCAGGATCTACGTGAATACCTTCATGATTCACCATATGACCTAGAAATTGCACTTCTGGCAGCCAAAATTCGCACTTCGAGAATTTGGTGTAAAGCTTCTCTTTTCTTAACAAAGTTAAGAGTACATGTAAGTGCTGATAATGTTCTTCCTGACTTTTGGAATAAATAAGTATATCGTCGATGAAGACAATTACAAATTTATCCAAATATGGTTTACAGATCCTATTCATCATGTCCATGAATGCTGCAGATGCATTCGTTAATCCAAAGGGCATGACTGTAAACTCGTAATGACCATACCTAGTTCTGAAAACAGTTTTAGGTATGTCTTCCTCTTGTACTTTTAATTGATGATATCCGGAACGTAAGTCGATCTTAGAAGAATATCTATCTCCCTGGAATTGATCGAATAGATCATCAATTCTAGGTAATGGGTATTGATTCGTAATTGTAACCCTATTCAATTCCCTATAATCAATATACATTCTCATCGAATCATCCTTTTTCTTAATAAACAACACTGATGCCCCATACGGGGATAAACTAGGTTGTATGAAACCTTTACTTAATAATTCCTCTAATTGCTTTTTCAGTTTTAACATTTCTGTGGGTGCTAACTGATAAGGTGCCTTGACTTATCGGTATAATTCCTGGAATTAGATGAATCCTAAATTCTACTTCTTTATCTGGTAGTTATCCTGGTAACTCTTCTGAGAATACATCTGGGTATTCTGAAACTACAGAAATTTTCTTAAGTTCTTTATCTTTAGTATTAATGATTACTGAAATCATATATACTATTCCTTGCTTTCGTTCATAATTAGCAACTTTCATTACTGAAATGAACTTTATGGGTTTGCATGGCTTATCTCCTGTATTCACTATTACTTCTCCAGTGGTTGCACAAATTTCTATGGAATTCTTATCACAGATAATTCGAGCATGATTGTTTTACTAACCAATCCATTCCTACCACAACATCGAATTCAACTAATTTCATATATAATAGGGTTGCAGAAAATTTATGACCTGAAAGTTCTATTTCTACATTTTGCAGAACCTTATTTATTTTAACTGAATTTCCATCTGCGGTTTCTACTGTAGAAATTTGCCTAATACTGATTAAAGATAAGTTAAGAGTTTGGCGAAATGAAGTATTTATAAAACTTTGGTTTGCACCAGAGTTAAATAATACTTTTGTGTAAACGTTGTGAACTAAAAACGTACCGGCTATCACATCTGGAATGAGCTCTGCTTCCTTAGCAGTCAGTTGGAAGGCTCGTACATTCCTTTTTGCTCCTTCTACGGGTTTGGCTTTATTGTCAGATGGTTTGTTTAGTTTTGGACAATCTGGCCTAAGATGTCCAGCTTCTCCACAGTTGTAGCAAACTGAAAATTTCTTCCTGCTGCAGTCTTCTTCTTGATGCCCCGGAATTTTGCAAAAATTGCAATATCCTTTGCATCTTCCAAAATGCTTCCTTTTGCAAAAATTGCAAAATTAACTAGTAGAAGATTACCCATTCCCTTTTCTCTTGAAATTGTTATGGTTATCCGGACGGAATCCTTGGGTAATCTTTTGGGCTACTTCCTTTCTTCTATTTTCTTCTCTTGTCCGTACTAGTTCATCAGTCAGAGTATTGGCTAAATCTACCGCATCATCAATCGTGCAAGGTTTTGCAGCTTTGACGATATTACGGATTTCGGAAATTAATCCCCAAATATAACGAGAAATAAGTACCGGCTCTGGCGAAGCCAGGGTTGGTACCACTCGAGCATACTCAAAGAATGTCAAAGTATACCCTCGACAATCTACATCCACCATCCGGTGGGTTAGAAATTTATTTGTCATTTGTTCCTTTTCATACTCGGGACAGAATTTTCTTTCTACAAAGCTCTTAAATTCTTCCCAGTTCATAGCATACGCCATCCTTCTTCCTTTTGCTTGTAACACCGTATTCCACCATTCTAGCGCCCCTTCTTTGAAAAGGTTTGACGTGTACATGACCTGATCATCCTGAGCACATTTACTTATGGCAATTACTGCCTCGGTTTTCTCTAACCAACGCAGTGCCGCAGTTGCTCCTTCATTGCCTGCAAACTCAGTGGGTTTACAAACAATAAATTATTTGTAAGTGCAACCAGGCGTTGCAGCTTTCATTTTCTTAGGAGGAGGAGCTTGCCGTGGTTCATTATCATGATTAACATGATCGTTGCCTCCGTTTACGCTATTACTGAAATTATCTTCAGAAATACGTTTGCTAGGAATGATTTGTTGTGGTTCAATTGGATTTTTAATAGCAGCGACGATTGATGGAATAGCGTTGGCTATCCCTTGAGTAACTATTGCTGGAATAGCGTTGGCTATCCCTTGAGCAACGATATTTTCTATATCCTGCCTAGTCATATATTGATCCCCCGGTTGTTGCTCAGATTGATTAACTTCATTAACTGGTTCATTACCAACATTTGCCATCTGGTAATTAATTTATATAATTTATTAGTATTAAAAGAATTAATCCAATGTCACAATTAATTGCACATAATCACGTAACGAATATACAAACAAAAATTTGTAAATTTTCTAAAATTTTATTTGTTTTATAGATTATAGCATGCTTCTATATACAACCGTTTTATTATATATTTTACAAATACTGCTTTTACTATTACTATTACACTACCACAGTTCCATAAATCCCCTATCCTTTGTCAGATGATATTCTAGTAACGGCGTTCCCTCTCATCGTATTTCCAGGAGATCTGTCCCCCAATCTCTTGGATCCTATTCCCAGCATCCATTTGTTCTTCGCCAAAGTGGCGGAATTCAGCCATATTCTCGTTACTCATTGGTAAATTTGGTAAAGGTTCTGGATCGAACTGAGGAAAAAGCTTATAGGGATGGTTCTGGAGCTGTATTTCATTAGTCAACCATTCGTCTATTTGCGAGTGGATTGAAGGGTTTGGAATAGCTGGTTCTAAGTTCATTGGTAGTTGTGATTCAAGAGAATGAATAAAAACATTTTTATTAACAGGCTCAATAATATTATAGCTTGCCATTATAAAATCTAGCTCTTCCTGAGATGGTAACCCCTCAATTTGTCTAGAGCTTTCCCCAATTTCCATCTTCTTAAATTTGGGTTTCTCGAGAGGTAAAGCGTTGAATTCTATAGGTTCTTCTATGTCTGGTATATACCTATTGAAATCTCTGGAAACCTCTGTTCTTACCGGATAGAGATTTAAATTCTGAAGGGCGTCAGACAAGTCACTCATGCTGTTATGCAAAATACATCATTATTAATTATAACAAAATTTTTATAGAAAACCTTTAAATATTATCCTAGACTGTGTAACTACAAAATAACTGAAAATTAAAACACACTAGGTTTTATTTGTAAATTTATTTATTTACTGAATAAGGTTTCTAGACTGTAGATAATAAAGGTGCTAAAACTTGGGTCAAATTATTTAAGGATTTGCATTAATTGCTACATTGGCTACCATATAAAGATCTGCCCATACTGTACACAATTAGTCTAAATACTTAATAAAAATAGCAATTAATAAAAATTAAGTATTTTCTAAATACTTAATTGGCTTAAATCAGTGGCTCGATCAGTGGCTCTGATACCACCTTTTTCTGTCACGGCCCCCGACCCGGTTTGACCCGTTTCAGGAGCCGCGGGACAGAAATCCCGTGGTATTTATTTAATTGAGTTTAACAGCGGAAGTTTATCATCAGGATCTTTTTAAAACTGAAATATTTCCCGATTATTTTATTTTACAACGCGGGATAAAACCCCGGTAATTTACAATCATTTGATTTCACGAAGAAATCTTTTATTTTACAAAACATGTTTCTTTATTTTATCCTGAGCCACTTTCTCAAGCTTGTAGTGCTTCACGGCACTTTTCCTGGATCATAACAGATCACCTGAAACATGTTTGAAAAAGGTTTTGTCAGCGGGAAATACTGAGTGAATCATTTTATTTACATAAAATAATGCATAGTTATTAATTACAGCATAAGAGCGATTACAATGGCTTCTATCTTATTTTTATCTGGCGCCGTGTCACAATGGTGACATGTCACAATGGTGACGATGGTCATACCACTATTAGGTCAATGAACCTAAATAGTGATGATTATCCCTAGTAGGTCAATGAACCTAACTGGGAGAAAATTAGTAATGTGCACAATACCCCACTAGCCAGTGATTCAAGATATCCACGACTTAGTCCCTGTAATTATAACTTTTTGAAAATAATTTGAGGTATTGTAAAATAATTGATAAAAAGAGAATGACTCACATTGCAGATTTAATTTGAGCAGAGCCTAGCCTACTGATTAGCCTTTTTAACCTAAATTTAATAACAGGCCCACAATTCTGGGTTAGTAATCAATACAGCATTTACGATAACTCACGAGATCAACCCTCACAACGAATGACAAAGTGCTATGCTTAAACATCCATCGAATTAACGACTAATGACAAAGCATCACCCTAATGTGGGCAGCACTTAAACATCCATTGAGTATATTGATCGATCGGAAAATGAATCGTAATAGCGATCGAGTTAATACCCTGATTGCGGCGTCGATTAGTGATCCGTGTGTGTTTTGATAGTAAACAGAGCATAACTCAGTGTAGGATTGGAATTTTTTCGTCGTTCCAGCGCCCAGATTCAAGTCCCAACATCCTCTATTTATACTGAAAATTTTACCCAGTGGCGTAGCGCGACTGCCTATCCCTTTAGTCGTCGCGCTACGCGACTGCCAACCTAGTTTCATAGGGTAGCCACGTGTGGGACTAGGCTTGCTGAGTTGACGGTTTTGTGAAATTCGATTTCTACAGATAGTTATGTGGATAATCGTAACTAGGTTTTACCCCCCCTGAGTTTTAGGGGCCCTAATCCTGATTCTGAAAATTCTGAAAATTTTAGGGTTTGTGCAGAATCACTTGGGTGTCTTAATTAGGGTTTCCTATTGGATAAAATAATAAAATATATATGACTTTTGATGAGAGTTGTTAC
>JARYGA010044784.1:0-84794 GCA_030545235.1 Helianthus tuberosus
ACTTCCTAAGCTTTTCATTCTCTTCGACCACTCTCTTTTCCTCTTCAACCATCCTTTGCACAATAGTATGTCTTAACATCTTGTCTTTTTCTTCACGTGCCTTTCTTTCTTTCTCAGCTTTCAGAGCTTCTTCTTTCTCAATCTTTCTCCACTTGGTCGACCATGCATTCTCAGAGTTAATTCCTTTCTGAAAGCAGATAGTTACAACTTTCTGAAACTGCATTGCCTGATCTTTGTCTTCAGCTTTGAACCCAATCTTGTTAATAAACAAACATTCTATATCTTTCGCTGAGCAATTTACTAACCACAATGGATCATACACATAGATATGTCTAACTTCATTTTCCACTCTGTATGTGATCACAGCTTCAGTTGACAAACAACTGTAAACCCAACATAAAAACCCTTTATGGAAATCTTGCTCCATCTTCGGCAGTGGAATGTTCTTTATAACTCTAGGCTTCTTTATCTGTAAGATCGTCTCTTCAACACCAGTTACTGGATCCACCCTCTTCACTTTCTTCGGTTGGTGTGGCTTCCAGTGTTTAAAGTTTTTAAAAGCTTCAAATTTCACCAGAACCCATGTTGGCATATCACGTTCTCTGACAGGATAATTCAACGTTCTGACTTTTGGAAGTTCTTCAACATCCCACCATGGTAAAGACATGATATCCTGAATATACGCAAAATACTGAACACCATACTCTCGTATGATCGCATAAGCATTCACCTGCGGCAAATATCCCCAACTAATTATGTCGCCAAGAGAAACTTCTCTGTCTCTTTTGTAAAACTTCAACGGTCTCTTGAATTTTCTCTCAGTATCTTTTCTAAACCATTTCTTTCTTTCTTCGCGACGTTCATCTTTCGACGTTCCATCAAAATTTTTATTCTTTAAACATTCTTCAACTCTCCTTCTTAACTCATCTATGTTTGCTTGACTGAAGAATTCAACAAGCATCGGAAAATTAGAAGTATCAACATGAGCACTTTCAGATTGATCCTCATCACTCCAATCTTCAACTTCAACCCTGTCGTAATTATCAGCTTCTTCAACGTACTTATACTGATAATCGGGCTGCTGATTGATATCAAACTGATTCAGTTCTTCTTCAAAATCAAACTTGAAATTAACATCTTCAATATGCGTCATTTTGATGATTTCATCCAGAGTATAAGTATGCCTGATTTCACCTTCTTCTATATCAGGTTCAAGTCGAAGAATCAATTATTCACTTTCAGCAACATTCTTATCATCAACATGCTCCCCCTCACTTTCAGTATTCATAGGTTCTTCATTAGCATCGTCTTGAAGATAATCATCAACATTTTCTTCATTTGACTCTTCAGTAACCTTGAAACCTGAAGTACCTTGATCATCGTCATCATTCCCATCATCATCATTATGACTACTTGCAGAATATACATCATCTGCATCATCTATCAAAGCATCATCGTCATCTTCATCATTTACACAAGACACTGAAGATATAGGCAGAACAGATGATACTGGATCTTCTATTGGCTCAGACATAACCATTGCTCTTTCTGTAACTTCAACAACTTTTTCACCTTCAAGACCTTTGCCCTTGTTTTTCATGTCAGCTTCCATTTCAGCTTTTCTTTTCGCTCTAACTTCCTCAAGCTGTTTCTCCTCAAACCTCTGTTCAATTTGCTTACCAATCAAGCCTTCAATCACTTTCTTTAATATATAATCCTCATGTTCCCTTCTTGCATTGTTAGCCTCCAATTCTTTGTTTTTCAACTCAAACTACTTGTTTTGTTCATCTCTGCGAGCCTTTTCTTCTTCCAACTCTGCAATTCGAACTTTCATAATATCAATCTCAAATTGATCAGCTTCAACTCTTTTTAACAAAGATGAGTTTTCAGCTTCAACAATCTTTACACGCTTTTCTAGCTTCTTTTCACGATCTCCCAACTTCTTATTCTCAACTAACACCTCATCCACTTTCTGTTGCAGCTTCTTCACAATCTCATCGTTCACAAAACTAAAATCTCCAACTTCTTCAAGAGGTATGTTATCTGGAATATTCGGAAAATTTTTAAATCTAGAAGATCCAGGAGTAATTTGAATTTGTGGTTGTGAAGTTGGTGGTGTTTGTAAGACGTGTTGTGAAGTGATAATAGGTTGTTCATGGATAGGTGATTGATGTAGTGGAGATTGTGGTGGTTGTTGAGGTGGTGATTGTGGTGGTGGTGATGGTTGTTTAGGTGGTGATGGTTTTTTTGGTGGTGATGTTGGTGGTTGTTGTTGTGGTTTCAATGGAATCTTGAATTTCAACTTTCTAGCTGCAATGGGATCAACACGCTTTCTTGTAGTTGCTTTCTTTCGACCTCCTGACAGTGGTGTTATAACTTTTTGAACATTCTCTGCAGATGGAATATACAGATCATCATCATCATTTCCACTCATCTTTCTTTTCTTCTGTTTTTCTTTTTCAGACATTACTTTCTTCCAACGTTCAGTTTCATCAACTTCTGAATCAGAAGAACTTTTTCCATCATCGTCACCAACTTTTTCACCAGCTACATTCTCTATTTCCAAACCATAATCAATATTTGTCAACACTTCTTCAGTCTCAGGAGATACTGGATCTTGTTCTCTTTCAGCATCAGCTTCAGTTTCTTCTTCCTCTGGTTCATCGACCAGTAATGTTTCAACAACTTTCCTTTGACGCTTCTTCTTTGGTTGTGACGACGAACCTTCTTCAGCTTGTACTTTAGGAGTTCTTTTACCTCATCTTGTCTTCTTTTCTTTTACATCTTTAAGAACCACTCACTTCTTGTGTTTTTTAATGTTGCTAACGTTTTCAATTCACCTGTTGCACTTTTCTCTTTCATCTCTTCATCGTTCCTCCACTTGAGATGATTAACAGGATCTGGATCTACATAGTTAGCACTTTTGATGAATCCAAAGAATCCTGCCTTTGTTTTCGATTCTGGATGATTTTTGTGATAGCTGGATAATACAATCAACGTCTCATTATCCATATGATACAATACCAACAAATCATTATTTTCATCTTTCTCCAAATCCGGATAAGCATGATCAAGAATCATTTGTACAAATCTTGGATAAATCCAGGTTTTGCTGCCTGATGTAATGTTCTCCTTCATGTAGTGAAAAACAATTTTTGAAAAATTGTACTTCTTGTTCAACACTAGAGCAGTAACCATGTTCATCTGGTAATCTCTCATCACATCATAACCACCCTTTCTATGACTGAGAGCATGAATTACTGAATGTATGAAAAACTTGTAAGGCTTTGAGAAACTTGATTTCAAATAATTTGCGCTGTTCAACGGACCATTATAACCCATCCTTAACATACAACCTTTCACCATTCTCTCTGGAAACTTCGTCGGTGAATTTTCATCATCCGGAAAGTCTAACACTTCACGGACGAGTTGTTCTGTGATGACAATCTCTTTATCTTTACCATTCAAGCTAACAATCGAAGTAATCGCTTTGCTTTCTTCATTATACTTGGCATTTTTTCAGAAACGTTCAATGTGAGACTTGAAAACATTATGTTGATTTGTCAATGCCTTCTGGATAGGTAACCGCTTCATGAATTCCAGAATATCTTTGAATACTACCATTTTTGGAAGCTTTTCATCATAAACACAACAAATGTTGTGTAACGGATCAAACTGCACATCCGAAGCCTGAAATATACAACAGAAATTCAAGTTAAACACATTTGACAATTTTCAAAACAACAACACTTCACATGAAATGGTTTCAAACGAAATGATCAATTTCAAACGGAATGGTTGTTTGAAATGAAATGAGATTTGAAACGAAATGGTTGTTTTTTTTAACGAAATGAGTTTCAAGCAAAATAGCCATTTCGCATGAAATAGAAACATTAACCAGTGATTCATTTCGTACGAAATGAATCGTCATTTCGTTTGAGATCAACTTTTTGAACAGTGAAATTTCAGATGATCAAAACATGATTTGATGATGAAATTGAAATCCTAGATATGATCTATAACAAATTCCGAACACATGGGTTTGTTTTATTTTCATTTTCGACCACACAGTTGTACTAGATCTAAGTTCGAAGATCTGTCCTCCTGGGTTCACACGAAAACAAGTTATCTAGTTCAAATTGAAAACCTAGATCTAATCTACATCGTATTCCGAACACATTAAAGTGTTTTTCATTCAATTTGGTCCACAAACAAACCCTAGATCTAAACTTCAAACGTCTGTACATCGCCGCTCATACGAAATCGACAGAAATAGTTCAAATCAAACTCAAATCTCACCTTTCCCATTGTATAAGATGTGCCAACCAACTTATACAACAATTACGAACAACAAATCAACAAGATTCAGGCTTGAATCGATGAAATAAGTGATTTCGTCTGAAATCGCTTTGATAGAGTTTTGACACGAAATGAAGAAACTGATGCCTTCAAGCGAAATGAAACCACTATTTATAGACGGGTCCATTTCGTACGAAATGGACATCTGAGACAGTATGGCAGTTTCAAGTGAAATGAAGTTTGAAGCGAAATGGCCATTTCGTACGAAATGGTCATTTCGTTTGAAATCTCAATTTTTTCAAAATTTTCAATTTTTTATCTTTTTGATTATTTTTCAACTTTTTACCATCACACCCAGTTAACCAAGTCCAAGTTAATGACCCTGGTCAACTGTTTAGCCTGCCAAGTCCAAGTTAATGACCTTGGCTGGCCAATTTATGAACTTTCTGACATTTTAAAGCAGATTTAAGTTCAAATTAATGAACTTTGAACATTTCGAGCAATTACCAACACCTTTTCACACACTTTTGTTTATCCATCCCACATGATCCAACTTGTTTAGCACATTAAGACTTTGATCATCAGATCCCCAACGTCTGTTGTCGAAAATAAGATGAAAAACAAATCTTTTTGGATTTTAGCATTTTGCTATACAAACAGGAAATGCTTTGGAATTAAAAAAAATAGTAAACTGTACACACATATTTTTGATGAGCTTGTTAGGGAATCATATCAGCTGCTGACAAGCTACAAGTACCGTTAAGCTTTGGTTTCATACTCAGCATTAAACAATTCACAATGATTGCCGATATACTGATCCACTTTAAATTTTCACATAGATTTCAATCTGTTCATGATACGAATTAGTGTTTTAAAGGCTTAACTTATACGTGTGTACCACCTCAGAATATACTCCCGTATCCAGACCACTATATTCAGTCTTCCAGGTGAGTGCACACTAATGATATCTGTAATTAGGTTAAGTGCGAGGCCATGAGAGCTCAGGCTATTGCTTCCGCAAAATCATAGAGATGATGGCTCGACTTTAGGTGGGTACCCCTTGGGGATCTTCTTTACAACAACACATGATTTGGCATTTTTCAATGTTTCATCATTTTTTATGCTGAGGGCGGGCTTTAAGAATAAAGCAGTGCAAAGTATTATACGAGGACTAGGCTATTGCTCCCGCAAAATCAGAAGTCCAGGTATAATACCCCAGATATCAAGACATACAAAGACCTAGTATGTCAGAAATAGAGCCTTTCAAACATGATTTCAGGGGTTACCTATATATCCGAGAGATGTTCCCCACGTAAAAGCAAGAAATGATTTAGGTTTATATCCCGAACAAACTTACTAAATGTGTAAAAACCTATCGGCATATCATCTGCAAGACTGCTTAACACATTTAAACTTTACATTTCTCTAGCATACTGCAACTGTCTAGCTGATGTACTATCATTTCCCATTTTTACACAAACTCTTTTTGACTTTTCCAATGTTTTTGGATTTTGAAATTTTGTCATGTTTTTGTATTTTCTGAAAACTTTCTCCCCCTAAAATCAAAAACATATTTTTGTGTTTTTGGTTTTATTATAAGTAGAAAATAAACTGTACAGAAACTTGACAACAAGACGCAGATCACTTCTGATCGCCGTCCTCCTCGGCTTCACACTCAACAACCCTCCCAGAAAACAAAATTTTCAACCCGTTTTATTTCAAAAGATAATTAAATCTCTTTTTATAAAAAGGTTTTGTGTAAAAATCAGCTCTCTGATCATCGGTGTGTATATGATCAATTTGAATCAATTTTTTCTCATAGCAGTCGCGAATAAAATGATGTCGAATTTCAATGTGTTTTGTTTAAGAGTGATGAACCGGATTTTTAGTGATGTTTATAGCTGCCTCATTGTCCACAAAAATTGGTGTATCCAAGAATTGCAAACCATAGTTCCTCATCTGCTGCTGGATCCAGAGGATCTGAGAGCAGCAGCTGGAGGCCGAAACGTATTCAGCTTCACAGGTCGAGAGAGCAACTGTGGTTTGTTTCTTGCACTGTCAGGTAAGAAGCCGAGTTCCGAAGAACTGGCACCTAGCAATGGTGGACTTTGCATTCTGCTTACAACTCCCGAAGTCTGAATTAGCATAACCAGTAAGAGAAAAGTCACCAGATTTAGGATACCACAAGCCGGTGCTTGTGCAACCTTTAAGATACCGTAAGATTCTTTTCACAATCATCATGTGTGACTGTCTTGGGCTAGACTGATATCGGGCGCATAGGCAAGTTGGATACATGATGTTCGGACGTGACGCATTCAGATACATTAATGATCCAATGATCGATCGATAGTGCGTCTCATCCACCTTCTCTCCACTTTCGTCCGGACAAATGCCATGATTTTGAGCCAGGGGGTTGAAATTGGAGATGATTCAGACATGTTGAACTTGTCCAGTACATCATTCACATATTTTGTTTGGTGAATGAAGATTCCTTCGGGCATTTGCTCAACCTGAAGCTCTAGGAAGAACTTCATCTCCCCTATCGAACTCATTTCAAACTTCTTTTTCATAACCTTCTCGAACTCTTTGCACAGCTCATCGTTTGTCGATCCAAAGATTATGTCGTCAACGTAAATTTGCACGATGAGTAGATGACCTGCAACCTCTTTTGTAAACAAAGTGTTATCGACCGTCCCTCTAATGAACCCGTTGGCCAGCAGATGTTGGGAAAGCGTCTCGTACCCGGCTCTCAGGGCCTGATGTAATCCGTAAAGCGCTTTGTCGAGAAGATAGACCTTGTCTTTGTGCACTGGATCGGTAAACCCCGGTGGTTGTCTGACGTACACTTCTTCTTTGATTTTTCCGTAAAGGAATGCAGATTTAACATCTAATTGGTAGACTTTGAATCCTTTCCAAGACTCGAATGCCAGGAAGATTCTAATCGCCTCGAGTTTAGCAACGGGCGCATACACTTCAGTAAAGTCGATGCCTTCTTGCTGACTGAAACCTTGTACTACCAAACGTGCTTTGTTTCGAACAATGACCCCTCTATCATCCCGCTTACACTTGAATACCCACTTAGTCTTGATCAGCTTTTGATTTTCTGGGAGATCCACCAATCTCCACACTCCAAGTTTCTCAAACTGCAGTAGCTCTTCCTGCATAGCATTTACCCAGCTTTCCTCAGTTAATGCTTCTTTATATGTCTTTGGCTCTACCTGCGAAATAAAGCATTTTAATGAGAATTCTTCCTGTAAAGGAGCTACAGAAGAATAAAAACATGTAAAAGCTTTGTTGATTTGATCTCACGTTTTCACGCCACTGTGAAGATCTCAAATAATTTGTTCTGAAGGATGATAAGACAAAGTTCTCGGCATGACCGTTTCAGGTACGCTCACTTCCGATTGCAAATTTGTGATATCCTGATCACACGTGTGATCAACAGCATCCGTAGTCACAGTATTTGGTTCCTCGTCAAAAGCCGAATCGGTTTCCGATTCTGAGTCATCGGATTGATAAAAAACTGGAGCTGTTTCATCTGGAGCTCCGTGCGTTGTTCCACTTGGACCAGCTTCGTGATCATTAGCACCCACATTGGGTTGAGAAACTACCATGGGTCTTGGTACTTGATCTTGCGTTTGAGATTGCTGCTGTTGGTATAAGTATGCTAGTTCCTATTCACTTGGCTAAGTCGGCAACAGGAACGACTCCCAGAGTTTATCGTAATCGAAAAGCAATCTTTTTCCGGGAAGTTGGCTCGGAGCTGTATACCGTTGACAGTCGACATGCTGAATTTCAATAATCTTCCCCCAAGCATGGAACAAATACTCTTTTCAATGGACTCGAATAACCTACAAAAATACCTTCGTTAGCTTTCACACCAAATTTACCATCTGGATCAATAAAAGTACAATGTGATCCAAACGGTTCTAAAAATTTCAGATTTGGTTTATAGCTATGAAGCAACTCAAAGCAGGTTTTCTTATATTTTTTCACAGTAAGAACACGATTCATTGTATAGCATGCTGTTGCAACTGCTTCACTCCAAAAGTATATAGGCAAATTTGGAATCTGCCAGCATTGTACGTGCTGTTTCGATCAGCGTGCGATTCTTTTGTTCCGCGACACCATTTTGTTGTGGAGTATATGGTGCGCTGAATTCATGAAGAATGCCTTTGTCATTAAAGAACTCAAGCATATGATTGTTTTTAAACTCTGTTCTGTTATCATTTCGAATTCTTCTGATCGGCAGTTTGTATAGCGTCTCCATCTTCTTGAATAATTTCATCAATGATTCAAATGTTTCGTCTTTGCTTATGAGAAACACCACCCAAGAAAATCTTGTGAAATCATCAGTGACTACTAAACAATAGGACTCTCCACATACGCTCTTTACATTTACCGGACCAAAAAGATCCATATGGAGTCTTTCTAGCGGTAGCCTGGTTGAATTCAACAACTTCTTTGGGTGTGACTTCTTGGTTTGCTTACCCTTTTTGCATTCTACACAATCATCACTCAAATGAAAATTTTTCAGATTAACACCTTCAACTAAATCATTGTGTACCAAGAAATTCATTTTTCTGACATGAATGTGGCCCATATTTCGATGCCACAATCTTGACTCTTTTTCAGTTGCTTTTGATTTTGTTACAAAATATTTTGCCTTTTTGTCTGATGTTGTTGCGACGCTCATGTCCAGGACATACAAATCGTTTGCCCTAGGAGCTCGCATCAACACCACATTTTCAGGAATTTTAAATCCTGGTTTAATGATTAAGCACTCAGTTTTAGTAAAATGAACTGTGAAAGACTTATCACAGATCTGCGATATGCTCAACAAATTGTTTTCAAGTTCGGCGATATAGTTCACTTTATCAAACGTTACTACTCCATTGTTTAATATTCCTTCACCAACGACTCGACCACCCTGTGTTCCCGTAAATCCAACATATCCTCCGTTGATTGATTTGACATCATAGAGCAAAACAAACATTCCAGTCATATGCCTTGATGCGCCATTATCCATGATCCATTTCGAGATAATAGATCTCAGGAACCCCTGCACGCATCACAGACAATCATTTAAACAACGATACCCACGATTTTTCCACATTTGGTATGCTACCAAACACGATATCATGAGTTACATCGAATTTAGGAATGTCAAAAATCACATTTGGAACAACAGGTTTTGGTTTTGATTTCAGATCTCCCTCCTTAATAGGTGGGAAT
Organism: Helianthus tuberosus; assembly: GCA_030545235.1. Lineage (NCBI taxonomy): Eukaryota > Viridiplantae > Streptophyta > Magnoliopsida > Asterales > Asteraceae > Helianthus > Helianthus tuberosus. The sequence goes on from JARYGA010044784.1 coordinate 9,535, forward strand.
TCTTCAATCACTTTTTCTAACTCAAATTCATTTTTTCCTTCATTTGTTACAAACATTTTTTATTCATATTTTAGGACCTTTTCCATCTTCTTTTCTTCAAACGATTGTTTTGATTTTTCCACCCATGATTGGTTTTGAAAAATTTTGGTTTTAGGATAAACCTTTGAAGTCTTTGGAGATTTCGAAGATTCACCAATCTCAAAGGTAGATTTTGGCTTATCCTCTGACTTCAAAGATTCACCTCTTTTCAGAATACGTACGGGGGAAACCATCGGTGTTTTTCCTTTAACAACATTTGAAGTTTTAGGTTTGGGTTTCTGGAAAACTAGTTTTCAATCCTTTAAACACACTGTTTGGCCATGTGACCAATTTCATTGCAGCGATAACATACTCTTTTGTCGTACTCAACAAAAGTAGATCTGTTGGTCTCATCTTTCAACTTTTTGGCTGCATTGAAATCGTCAATTGCTTTCTGACTAAAGATATAATCTTTTTCAGCTTCAGTACTAGGACCAGCAACAAACACATCACTTAATTTCTCTTTTGGCTTAACATCCTTCTTAGCCATTTTCTTTTCAAAATCGACACCTTTCTTTTTGAAATTGTTACCATGTTTTTTGTTATGACCGTTGTTACCCACCCATTCTTTCTTTCCCGGGTTGTTTGATTGTTTTACAAAGGATTTTTTCAGTTTTGATAAAAACTCTTTGTTGTTAACCTCTGAAATGTCAATTTCCACAAGCTTGTAAACCTTTTCAACATTTTCCAGTTTTGCATTCTGAATTGGGTACTCAAAATCAGTATATAGTTTGTCAGTTCCGGTCATCGTGTATGCCACCATGATCGAATCGTCATTCATAACTTTATCTGATTTTGGTATGAACTTATCAAGAAAGTTCCCATCATCTTCAAAATCAGAATTGGAATTCTCCAAATGAGTTTTAACTGTTCCGAAATCAGAGTTATCACTTTCTTCATCCAACACTTGGTCAACAACAGTTTTGATCACTTGTGACTCATTGTCAGTGTCAGATGGAGAGAATGTAACATCAATGTTTTCTGGTAACTCATTCTCTACAGTTCTCAACTTGAGATTCAAAGCTGCTTCCACCCCATCTGGATATTTCTGTGTATAATGATTCCACATTAGGGGTGGAACGTTGTTGAAAACATGTTTAGCATCAGGTTATTGAGGAACAATTTGATCTATCACATATGATGAAGATATGTAACTAATCAATTTCTTATCAATCCTTTCATTCTCAATTCGCATCAATTCAAGTTCCTTTTTCAAAGATGCGATTGTGTCTAAATGAATATTAATCACCATTTGTTTTTCCATGACAGTTCCTTTTAACAAGTTAGTAGCTTTATCATTTTCTCTACTTTCATTTTGAAGCATTTTGATTGATTACGATAAAGTGTCATAAGCATTTTTCACATCATAAAGATCAAATTTTACTTTATCGGTATATTTCTTCAATTCTTGAAACTGTTTGTCTTTTTCAAGACAATCCATGCAGGTTTTTGAACAGTTTTGGCATGGAGTTTCAGTAATTGAATCATTCTTTTCAAAAATCTTTTCTTCATTTTCAGTTTAATATCTGGTTTACCAAAACCATCAGACTCTGATTTTTCTCCTAATTTGATCTCCACATTTTCTGATTTGAACTCGGACTCCTTTTTGACTGACTCCGTTTCGACTGACTCCTTTTGGACTGACTCCATTGTTACAGACATTGACTCTTGATTTTTGTCTACCTCTTGTAACTTCACCATCAGTGCTTTGTCACCTATATCCTTGAGAGTTTCTTCATTCATCTCTTTAGAAACATCAATAATTTCTTCAACTGGAGTCTTTTCAACTTCATATTGTGGACAAAAACCGGTAGTTGGCTCACTGAAGAAACCTGCAAAAGACTCAAACATGTTAGGAGGCATTATTGATTTGAAAGAACTAGCAATAATCTCCTGTTCTGATTGATAATAATAAACTTCTGCAGCTGCTTCTTCCAGCTCTGCCAAACTCTCTTCACTCATAACTTCACCAACTTCCACAGCTTCATCAACACACTCTGGCTCTTCAGTAATCTCCGCCATCATAGCAAGACCTTCACCAGGAATATATTTATCGCAACTAAATCCTTTCGGTAGCTTCTCTTCATCCTGATTTACCAGAAGAGCTCTTTCAGGCTTGTTCTCAATCTGAGGTCTTGGGTTGAATGGTTGCTGACTATTCTTGTGATAGATTGCTTGTCGGTAGTAGTCATTTGCAAACGGATTTTGATGGTTGTTTACTTCCCTGTTTGGACACTCGCGTTTGAAATGCCCTTTTTCTTTGCATTTGAAACACGTAACCTTTGCTTTGTCAAAACCAAGCTTACAATCCGGTCCTGCGAGACTGTTTCGTCCGGTTATTTCCATAAATCTCTGTGCTCGTCTCACGAGGCTCGCCATGCCCCATTTGATATCAATAAGCTCTAGCTCTTCGAGATTAATTTGGTCGTAATCCTTCTTTGTCATATCTGGATTACCGATCCGTCCAGCAACTAGACTCTCATATGATTCAAGAACGGAAGCTAGTAGTGCGAAGTGTTTCTTTATAGCTGCTTCTGTAAAATCTTGACCATTCTTGATGTTTACAACAATGTTGCACTGTATCCCAGAAACGTTACTCTGATTATTTGAACTTGACAAGCTTTGAGGAGACTCTTGAACCTTTGGATTTGGTTCATAACTAGTGAATGGTGAATAGATGTTGTTTGGTGTGCTTTGTGAAACTCCCGATGAATCTGCACTAAATGTTGTCTGGATTTTTGGACTTGGAGTAGTCGTAGCAGATGAACTTCCTTTGTAGTAAAACTGAACATCTTGTTGTACATTAGCAGAGTTCATCTTTCTTATCTTTCGAAGTTCTAACTCATGCCCTTCAATCTTCTCGATGAATCTACTTAGATTAAAACCAGCATACTCCAAATTGTTTTTCAACATCATCAAGTAAGTACCCTACTCATCGTACGGTAAAGCATCAGCCAATTTATCCACCCATTCTTCATCTGTTTGATTGATGGACAACCGCTTCATCTCTACAACCAAATGGCAATACCTCTCGATTAATTCTTTTGTTGATTCTCCTTTGATAGATGTAAAAATATCAAACTCCTTTTTGAGTAACGCCTTCTTGCTCTTAATCATTGCAGCACTTCCAAGGAATTTGACTTTAAGTGCATTCTAGATAGACTGCGAATCATTCTGATGTTGTAGCAAAACCAAAATATCCTCTTTGATGGCTTGCTGTAAGATACTCATCATTTTCTTCTCGTCTTTAAAACTATCCTGTTCGGCTGGAGTAAAATTCCCAAGTGTTTTTTCAATACCAGCTTCATTTTTTGGAACAACATACTTTGACTCAATTTTCATCCAACACTCAAAATGATTTGCCTGTACCCATGTTTTAAACCTATCTGACCATCCCGAATACTCGTCGATATTCATCAATTTCGGTGGCTTCTGCATTGTACCAAGCTCATTTTCCATGTTTACGTTTTGTGCAATACTCGCTGGAGTTTGAGCTGCTGTCATTCCCCCTCCGAAAAACAAGTTATAAAATTCTTGGTTATCCATTAAAAATGAAGTCAGTTTCAAAAAAAATTCTACGTTTTTTAAAATATGACTTTTCAAACGAAAACACTTCCACACGGAATGGACTTTCAAACGGAATGAACACACAAACGAAATGGACTTTTAAACGAAATCAGGTTTCAAGCGAAATGACACTTTCAAGCGAATTGAAATGTCATTTCGTGCGAAATGAGTAAAAAGTTCCTTTTCATGCAAAATGATCAGACAAGATGGTTTTTTAAACGAAATGGTTCATTTCGTACGAAATGATAAACTTTTTCAAGCGAAATGATAACAACTCACACGAAATGGTTCATTTCGTACTGAATGAACACAAATTTTCAAACGAAATGCTGTTCGTTCACACGAAATGAAATTTTTGGAACTTTTTGATCAATTTTAGTCCGAATTTAGTTCTGAAACTTTCAAGGATTGATTAAACATGTGTTTTACACGTTATATCAAAAGATCAGTCCATTTTGTCCGTGGAATCGTTCAAAAATCCAAGAATGAGTAGAAGTAGAAAGTTCTAAGCACTAATTCAGCCGATTTGACTCATCCTGAGCTTTGATACCACTTGTAGGATCGATATACGACCTGAATGAGTCGGTCTGAGTCAAATCTAAGTCACTAGAGAGGCGGAAACAATCTAGTAACTGAGAATCAGTGTTAGAATGTGAGTAGAAGCATAGAAATACACTTTAAACTGGTTTTCCATTGATTTAAGATGATAATACACGGTGAGAAACTGACAGCACTTCGTTATAGCTTTCTCCAATTCGTACCAAATGGGAAACACTACCTCCCTATTTATAGGGAAACCATTTCGCACGAAATGATACATTCCATTTCGTACGAAATGGCCTAATATCCATTTCGTGTGAAATGGTTACAAACACAAAATAACTTTAACATTTTACACTTTTAACCCCTATACAAGCTACCGACATGACCTAGACTGTTGACGTAGGCGATAGACATCATGTACCAACAAACGCTAAGATTCGCAGAATCTAGGCAAATCTTGATAGTACAGATACGCTTCTGCACACGGGGTCGTGCCCAACGGACACGGGGGCGTGGTCAACTAATGAAGACAAACCGCATTTAATGAAGAAAGAGAAGATGGGTGGACATGGGGCCGTGCCCAATGGACACGGGGCCGTGTCCGGACTTCTGTGTAGGCTATAAATAGGGGTGATTGGCTCACTTGCAAACCATCCCTTGGCAAACCACCTCTCTCACACTTCACCCACCCACCACCACCATCATCCATCATCCATCATAGAGTGTGTGAGTAGTCTCGGGATCCAAGATTGATCGTAAGAGTTCTTGACAATCAAAGGCCATGTTTGCCTAAGTCTCTTACATCACTTGGTGAAGACAAATGTTTAGTGTAATACTTCTTATTTTTAATCTTTTCGCACTTTTTATTTGGTTATGTATTAATGACTTTAATAACTAGTTTCTTATGTTGAAGGTGAATCTTCCTTATCATTTGTCCGTGGTGTCTTGGCGTTATTTTACTGTCTATATAAAATAAAAGATTTACACCATTCATATCTCCACGGTCTATATGGAGATATGTTGGCTACCTGGTCGGGGGCTAAGGGAATGGTTTGGTAAGAGTCTTGCCTTGTTCGGTGTATAGATCCTACAAGGACCTGGGTCAAGTTTAGTAGGACCTCCTTCAATACCCACTGGTATTGGATGGCGGGGGTCCAAACTCCTTGACCCCCTCATATGTAAACTACTATTAAAACTTTAACCCGGCTACTTAGGATTGTATCCCTGCTGACTCAAACTACTTAGCCGAGGGTAATGTCAGCTTCAAAAGTGGGGCCTACCACATTATGCATTAATAACTTAATTAATTATCTTTCAATAATCCAACCCTTTAGGATTGTATCCTTGCTGACTCAAACTACGGGGTTGAGGGTAACGTCAACTTCAAAAGAGAGGCCTACTACTATAACTAAGATAATCTCTTAAAAAAATGCAAAAGTGCGAAAATAATCAAAGGTTACACTAAAGGCGAGTCGGATCCAAGTGATTCATCTTGTCTATCTGTTTTTATTTCTATTTTTATTTTCAGCATTTTTAGTTTTTATTTTTTAGTTTAAAACCTTTTTCTAAATTTTTTATTTGATTAGACGTTGAGGATAAACCGGTACTAAAAACTCTTGTATTCTTGGACGACCTCGGTATCTTACCAACAGTATACTACGCTCACGATGGGTGCACTTGCCCATATGTGTGTTTGGTGTTAGTAAAATGTCATGTTTTATAAATTTAAAACTTGACTAAAGTGTAAAAAGGGCTAAAAATATACATAAAATATATAACCACCACACACGCATCAAAGATTCCTCAAAAAACTGTAGAACCGAGCAGCAAGGAAATAACATTTTTTAGAAGTCTATAAACAAAAGATTGGTCATTTGATCATATTATTTAATATCAAATAATAAAAACAACAAAATATACCTATTCGTTGGTTTCAAATAACTAAATGTAGCACCATATCAAAGAAAACTTAGAATCGGAAACATTTTAACAAATAAAAAACTTGTAAAATGAAATTTATACATGATCTAAAACATGCAATACATGATCACAGTCATGATAACAGTCGTTAATGATGTGCATATGAAACTCGTGTGCATACAAATTTTAATAAATATTATTATAACTTGATCGAAGTTGTTCATGATGTCAAAAGTAAGAAGTATTCAAGTGGAATGATTGAATATTCAAATGGACATCGGTGATTAAAACTTGAAGCACTTTTACATGAGATCAGAGAAACAATTTTTGTAAAGGGATGTGAAAGTCGTTGAAAAGGTAAAGTATGTTTTTATCTGCCTTTATGTAAATGATCGGAATTCATCTGATTGGCCCACACAATACAATTGAACCGCCATTGGAATAATAAATTACATCTTACCGCCATTGAGATAAATAAATTACATTTTACCCCCTAATACAGCTGTCATATTTTTATCCTTAAATATAAAATATAGTATCTATTTCAAATCTGTATTATCAAATATTTCAAATCATTTTCAGAATACTTTCAAAGTCCTTTTCTCGAGTGGTCAACAGATCTTCTTCATTCAGGTATTTGAAATATGGATATAGATAACATAATTCTAAGTAAGTATGAAGTGTTCCTTCAAGCAAGTCAAAGTCAAAGCTGTGATGAAGCAAGGAAAAAAAGGAAGAGTGTTCTTCAACAAAAGAGAAACAACAGTGGTTGTCATCCTACATCAACATCCGATTCTGTTGAAATGATTCCATTATCAAATATTACAAATGGTATATGTTATAGGTTTGCAAACAAAATTTAAAAGAAATATATATTTATATGTTACCTTTTGGGAATCCTTACATATGTCCTATTTTACAAGTTTCAACCACCGATGTTGAAAGAATGAATGTATATCACCTTCCTACTTATGCTACTCCAAATATTAGTAGTAATTTGTGTCACTCATCTACAAAAGGAAAAGGTAAACTTACTACATATTTTTTTTGTAATTTCAAATCATTTTCACAATACTTTCAAAGTCCTTTTTCTCGAGTGGTCAACAGATCTTCTTCATTCAGGTATTTGAAATTATGGATACAGATAACAAAATTTCAAGTAAGTATGAAGTGTTCCTTCAAGCAAGTCAAAGTCAAAGTTGTGTTGAAGCAAAGGAAAAAAGGAAGCGTGTTCTTCAACAAAAGAGAAACAACAGTGGTTGTCATCCAACATCAACATCCGATTCTGTTGAAAGGATTCCATTATCAAATACTCCAAATGGTATGTGTTATAAGTTTGAAAACAAAATTTAAAAGAAATATATATTTATATGTTACGTTTTGGGAATCCTTATATATGTTGTATTTTACAAGTTTCAACTACCAATGTTGAAAGAAGGAATGTGTATCACCTTCCTACTTATGCTACTCCAAATATTAGTAGTAATTTGTGTCACTCATCTACAAAAGAAAAAGGTAAACTTACTGCAGATTTTTTTTGTAATTTAATTATGAATTGTAGTTTTGTTCATTTATTTTATATACTTTTGTCTTATAAGATTCATCAAGAAAAATCTCATCAAGGAATGTACATCACATTCCTTTTGGAAGTACTAAGCAAACATCCGATTTTGTTGAGAGGACTCCATTATCAAATATTACAAATTGTATGTTTTAAATGTTTGTAAACAAAATATTTGTTTAATGTATATTCATATCTTAGCTCTTGTGAATTGTTGTATATGTCTTATTTTACAAGTTTCAATATATGTGGAATACCTAAAATTGAACTATCAATGAGTGATGAGATATTAGCAGATTCTGTGGTTAAGAAGATTTATGGAATTTCTAAAGGTATAGGATACGAATGTAAATTCCTGTTAAGCTTTCAGCGTGCATACAACTTATATTGACTTATAAATTTATTCAATCCTAAAGATTATATTGATCATGGAGATGCCATCTTTGGGTGTTCTAAATGTGGTGCAATGTTATGGGAAAATGAAATGCTTAGGGGAAATCAAAATCGTAAGAAAACATCATATTCTCTTTGCTGTTCAAATGGAGATGTTGAGCTACCACCACCACCTCCACCTCCACCTCCTCCATTACTACGTCATTTATATAAAAGTCATACCTAAGAGTCTCAGAATTTCATGAATAATATTCGAGCATATAACATGATGTTTTCGTTTACATCTCTTGGTGGGAAGGTTGACAAAAGTTATCAGAGAGGCAAAGGTTCTTATGTATTTAGACTACAAGGTCAGAATTATCATCGAATGGGTAGTCTACTTCCGGACGATGGGGAAGAACCCAAATTGCTGCGTTAATAATTGGTGATTTTGATGGAGCATTTGATGCCAAAAAACTAGTTCAACAGTTTTTGGTTGATGGATACACGATGATAGAATCTGCCAGGTTGAATTATATAAGGACACAATAATCGAATCTTAGAATGCAAAGGCTTAAGAATTTGAATGCTATTGTTGATAGTGGAGAGAATAATGCCTCAAATTTGGTAAACCTATACTTTTACATTCATCATTTACTGGTGGTTCTCGATATATGATGCAAAAGTACTTTGATGCTATGGCAATTTGCAAGTATGTTGGATATCCTGATCTATTCGTAACGGTGACTTGTAATCCCAACTGGCCTGAGATTTATAGGTGTTTACATGATAAAGTTATTAATGCTGAAGACAGATCGGATATTATCTCTAGATTATTCAAGTGTAAATTGGATAATCTAATAAAAGATTTCAAGAAAGATAAATTCTTTGGTGATATACAAGAAGGTACCTTTTACTTATATTTTTTTAACTTTGAACATCTAATTATATTTATCTAACAGCTGACTCTTGAAAATTTTCAGTTATGTATACAGTTTAATTTCAGAAGCGTGGACTACCACATGCTCACATATGTTTGTTCTTGAGTGCTGAAAGCAAATTTCTAACTGCATCTGATATTGATCGTGTTATTAGTGCTGAGATACAAGATAAAGAAAGAGATCCTGAATTATATGAGCTTGTCAAGCAATTTATGATTCATGGACCATGTGGTACAGACAACCCACTTTGTCCATGTATGGTTCAGCAAAAATATTCTAAAAAGTTTCCCAAAAATATGTAGATGAGACTTGTGTTGATTCTGAAGGATATCCTGTCTATCGCCATCATCAAACAAGTAATACAGTAGTAAAGAATGGTGTGGCACTTGATAATAGGTTTATAGTTCCTTACAATACCCTCCTGCTCAGAAAGTATCAGTGCCACATTAACGTTGAATGGTGCAACCAGTCAGGTTCTATCAAATATTTGTTTAAATACATTAATAAGAGGCCTGATAGAGTCACGGCTTCTGTTTTTCAATCCAATACCACCAACAACGATATGCATCAAAATGTAGTTGTATATGAGATAAAAGAATACCTTGATTGTAGGTATATTTCTTCTTGTGAAGCTGCTTGGAGAATATTCATGTATGATATACATTATAGATATCCAGTTGTTGAAGTATTGCCTTTTTCATTGTGAAGATGGTCAAAGTATTGTGTATAATGATCATGATAATTTGTGTGATGTTGTTACTGATCCAACTGTGAAAATGACAATGTTCACAAAGTTGATGAATTGTAACAAAGTCGATGAATTTTCCAGGACATTGAAGTATGTTGAGTTCCCGGGATATTATGTATGGAAAGCTAAAAATCGGAAATGGTATTGAAGAAAGTATCCGTATGGATCAGTTAGGAGGATACATTATGTCCCACCATCACTTGGTGATTGTTATTACCTAAGGATTTTACTGAATAATATTAGGGGACCAACCTGTTTTAAAGATATAAAAACAGTTGATGGACAGATTTTGAAACATTCAAAGATGCATGTTTAGCACGAGGACTGTTGGATGATGATAAGGAATATGTTAATGCCATCAAAGAAGCTAGCACATGGTCAACCACAGATTTCTTGAGGACTTTTTTTGTAATGTATTGCTATCAAATTCGATATCTCCTCCTAGTATTTTTTGGTCGGAAACGAAGTCCCTGTTATGTGAAGATATTCTGTATCAGCAATGGAAGATAACTGGTAATGCAGGTAATGTGAAACCTTATTAACGTTATATACAGCTACACTAATATTATGCAATAGCTCCGTTATCGGGGAAAAACTAATACTTTTTTAAACATTTGTTTTAGATTTGGTTCTTCAACAAGAAGAACTTGAAAATATTTGTCTATCTGAAATTGAAAAGTTGCTACTTATCAATGGGAGTACAGTGAAAATTTTTGATGACATGCCAAGCATTCTGGACAATTATGTTTCATCGTTGAATAATCGATTGATAATGAAAGAACTATCATATGACAGAGTAGCTCTACAAAGGGAACATGATGGTTATGTAAAGTGCTTAACTGCCGAATAGGAAAAAATATATAAATTTGTTATGAAAGCGATTGAAAAAGGTGATGGAGGTGTCTTTTTTGTATATGGTTATGGTGGAACTGGAAAGACGTTTCTTTGGAAGACATTCGCAGCTGCATTACGATCGAAAGGTGAAGTTGTATTGAATGTTGCATCCAGTGGAATTGCTTCACTTTTGCTGGATGGTGGTAGAACGGCTCATTAATGTGGACTCAATATGTTCGATAGAGCCTAGTACTGAATTAGGTGATTTAATTAAAAGATCAACTTTGATTATTTGGGATGAAGCACCTATGACTCACAAGCATTGTTTCGAGGCTCTAGATAGAATAATGAGAGACATATCACGTACAAGTGAATCGAACATGGAATGCAAGCCTTTTGGAGGAAAAGTCATTCTATTTGGTGGTGATTTTAGACAAATTTTTCCGGTCATCCCTAAAGGTACCAGAACCATGATAGTTAATGCTTCTTTGAATTCTTCTTATATATGGCGATATTGTCAAGTACTAAAGCTAATTGAGAATATGAGATTAAGACTTGGATGTCAGGAAACAGATCTGAAAGAAATAAAGGAATTTGCAAAATGGATTTTAAAGCTTGGTGATGGTCTCCTTGGTGAAGAAAATGATGGTGAGGTAGATATTGAAATTCCAGATGATTTACTTATTCATGATCAAGTCCATCCTATTTCTTCTCTCATTTCATTTACATATCCGGACATGAATAAGTTTTTGTGGGATTTAACGTATTTCCAACAAAGAGCTATTCTTGCTCCAACTAATGAAGTAGTGGATTCAATAAATAAAGAGTTGTTAGAGAATCTGCCTGGTGAAGAGAAAATTTATTTTAGTTCAGATAGTTTATGTCAATCTCAGGAAGAATCAGAGATTAACATGGCATTGTTTCCTCCTGATGTGTTAAACAATTTTCGTTTGTCTGGTTTACCTAACCATAAGTTAGTATTGCAACTTGGTGCTCTAGTGATGTTACTCAGAAACATTGATCAGGCAAATGGATTGTGTAACGGTACACGTTTACAAGTCACGAAACTCGGAAAAGTTGTGATTGAAGCAAAAATTATCACAGGGACTAATATAGGTCACCATACTTTGATTTCAAGACTGAAGATGACACATTCTGATAAAAGAATACCAGTGAAGGTTTCTCGAAGACAATTCCCACTTTCAATGTGTTTTGCTATAACAATAAATGTCACACCCCCAAAATCCACATGCGGAGTATCACCGCTTGGAGGCGTGACTGACCAGGATTAATCCACCAATCATATTGAACAAGCATGTAAGTAAACATAAAACCCAAGACAATATAACTGGTGTCCAAATCAAAACATAGTTTAAGTTGCAAGCGGAAACATAATGTCAAAAACCAAAGCATAAGTTAATAATGTTTAAGTTCATCATGAACACTCAATGTCCATGCTCCACAACGACTCTCCCCCATGCAAGCTCCTGCTAAACCTAGTGACCTGCAAAGCATGTAGTAACGAGTCAACAACAAAGTTGAGCGAGTTCACAGTTGGGTGTTTGTTTTAAGTTGTTCCAAAAACAGTTTCCTTTAACTGGCATCCCTGCCGTGGGGGTTACCCCATAGTTGAAAACGTGTTCTGTTTAAATCCCGTTTACTCTGGCTATCTAGCCGTGGGGGCTACCCCGTGTTTATACTACTAGACTCGTTACCATATCGACCACTGACTTTAGTCATGTTTATGTGCCCTTAGTGTCAGTGTCTATCATCATTGACGTGCCCAGATCCATTAGTTCACGCCCGTCCTCTGCGGCACGGTGTGAGGCTTGTCAGACCTAAATAGCGCTATCTAACTAGTGACCCGCTCGCCATTGGCCCGGCGATTAAGTCGATATAAAAAGGAGGGACTTCGTGATAGAGTTTTGGTCTAGTGAAATTTAAACTGTCCAAGAGGACGAGGAAATATATTCCTCAACCCGTACTGTCCTACCCAAGAAGGAAGAGGAATCCATATTCCTTAACCCATTCCCAACCCCTGGGAATCCCATGCTTTGTAGAAAGTGTGAACTCACCTTAGGTTAGCTCAGCAGATAAGTAAAGGTCAATCGAGCTGCTAGGGGTCAACCACGTCCTAACATGGTTACCATACAAGTCAGGTCTAGGTTCAAGTAGTGCACGTATGTTTACACAGAGATAGCAAGTTACGAACACATGGTATACACGACATACACATAAAGCAATATCAGGCAAGTAAATGACCAAGCCCAAAATGAATAGTCGGCCCAACCTATTGTGCGATCAGTACCCCTTGTGCGATCCACAATGGGTTGTGAGATTCAATCCAAACCCGGTCCAAAATAATGCAACCCAAAGACTTATGCGGCCTAAACATTAAACAGTTTAATATCCTTGTGCGGTCTAGTTCAGCTTGTGCGACTGAACAAGACTTGTGCGATTGGACTTGGGCTTTGGGGCCCAACAGTAATACAATTCAAGTTATTTGTGTGAGGCCCAAGCCTTGTGCGATCGGCACCTTCTTGTGCGATCCACAGGTCTTGTGCGATCATGCATATCTTAGTTGTACTCTGTGCTTAATGTGATAGTACCCGGCTTGTGCGATGCACCTTGTGCAATCAGATCAGATCTTATGTGATCTGATCTTGTGCGATTGAGAGGGCTTGTGCGACCGGTTAACTAATTCCCTTAATTTGTGCAATCAATTAATTTGTTTCCTTTTATCATGCAAGATTAACTCTAATTGGTGATTTTGATGGAGCATTTGATAAACGAGACATTGTTGTTATAAAGAAGTCTGGTGATCTTCAAAGAATTAGTGAACTTCATCTTTCTTACCTTGCTTTGCAATATCCATTTATTTTCCCATATGCAGAAGATGGTTATAGAGTTGGTATTAAACACAGAGGGATTGCGGTTGATAATGAGGTACTTAGAACCAACCTTACAATTAGAGAATTCTTTTGTTATAAAATACAAGATAGACGGAATCAGTTTTCATTGTTAGTTAATGCCAAAAAACTAGTTCAACAGTTTTTGGTTGATGGATACACGATGATAGAATCTGCCAGGTTGAATTATATAAGGACACAATAACCGAATCTTAGAATGCAAAGGCTTAAGAATTTGAATGCTACTGTTGATAGTGGAGAGAATAATGCCTCAAATTTGGTAAACCTATACTTTTACATTCATCATTTACTGGTGGTTCTCGATATATGATGCAAAAGTACTTGGATGCTATGGCAATTTGCAAGTCTGTTGGATATCCTGATCTATTCGTAACGGTGACTTGTAATCCCAACTGGCCTGAGATTTATAGGTGTTTACATGATAAAGCTATTAATGCTGAAGACAGATCGGATATTATCCCTAGATTATTCAAGTGTAAATTGGATCATCTAATAAAAGATTTCAAGAAAGATAAATTCTTTGGTGATATACAAGAAGGTACCTTTTACTTATATTTTTTAACTTTGAACATCTAATTATATTTATCTAACAGCTGACTCTTGAAAAATTTCAGTTATGTATACAGTTTAATTTCAGAAGCGTGGACTGCCACATGCTCACATATGTTTGTTCTTAAGTGCTGAAAGCAAATTTCTAACTGCATCTGATATTGATCGTGTTATTAGTGCTGAGATACCAGATAAAGAAAGAGATCCTGAATTATATGAGCTTGTCAAGCAATTTATGATTCATGGACCATGTGGTACAGACAACCCACTTTGTCCATGTATGGTTCATCAAAAATATTCTAAAAAGTTTCCCAAAATATGTAGATGAGACTTGTGTTGATTCTGAAGGATATCATGTTTATCGTCATCGTCAAACAAGTAATACAGTAGTAAAGAATGGCGTGGCACTTGATAATAGGTTTATAGTTCCTTACAATACCCTCCTGCTCAGAAAGTATCAGTGCCACATTAACGGTGAATGGTGCAACCAGTCAGGTTCTATCAAATATTTGTTTAAATACATTAATAAGAGACCTGATAGAGTCACGGCTTCTGTTTTTCAATCCAATACCACCAACAATGATATGCATCAAAATGTAGTTGTAGATGAGATAAAAGAATACCTTGATTGTAGGTATATTTCTTCTTGTGAAGCTGCTTGGAGAATATTCATGTATGATATACATTATAGATATCCAGTTGTTGAAGTATTGCCTTTTTCATTGTGAAGATGGTCAGAGTATTGTGTATAATGATCATGATAATTTGTGTGATGTTGTTACTGATCCAACTGTGAAAATGACAATGTTCACAAAGTTGATGAATTGTAACAAAGTCGATGAATTTTCCAGGACATTGAAGTATGTTGAGTTACCGGGATATTATGTATGGAAAGCTAAAAATCGGAAATGGTATTGAAGAAAGTATCTGTATGGATCAGTTAGGAGGATACATTATGTCCCACCATCACTTGGTGATTGTTATTACCTAAGGATTTTACTGAATAATATTAGGGGACCAACATGTTTTAAAGATATAAAAACAGTTGATGGACAGATTTTGAAACATTCAAAGATGCATGTTTGGCACGAGGACTGTTGGATGATGATAAGGAATATGTTAATGCCATCAAAGAAGCTAGCACATGGTCAACCGGAGATTTCTTGAGGACTTTTTTTGTAATGTATTGCTATCAAATTCGATATCTCATCCTAGTATTTTTTGGTCGGAAACGAAGTCCCTGTTATGTGAAGATATTATGTATCAGCAATGGAAGATAACTGGTAATGCAGGTAATGTGAAACCTTATTAATGTTATATACAGCTACACTAATATTATGCAATAGCTCCGTTATCGGGGAAAAACTAATACTTTTTTAAACATTTGTTTTAGATTTGGTTCTTCAACAAGAAGAACTTGAAAATATTTGTCTATCTGAAATTGAAAAGTTGCTACTCATCAATGGGAGTACAGTGAAATTTTTTTATGACATGCCAAGCATTCTGGACAATTATGTTTCATCGTTGAACAATCGATTGATAATGAAAGAACTATCGTATGACAGAGTAGCTCTACAAAGGGAACATGATGGTTATGTAAAGTGTTTAACTGCCGAATAGGAAAAAATATATAAATTTGTTATGAAAGAGATTGAAAAAGGTGATGAAGGTGTCTTTTTTGTATATCGTTATGGTGGAACTGGAAAGACGTTTCTTTGGAAGACATTCGCAGCTGCATTACGATCGAAAGGTGAAGTTGTATTGAATGTTGCATCCAGTGGAATTGCTTCACTTTTGCTGGATGGTGGTAGAACTGCTCATTAATGTGGATTCAATATGTTCGATAGAGCCTAGTACTGAATTAGGTGATTTAATTAAAAGATCAACTTTGATTATTTGGGATGAAGCACCTATGACTCACAAGCATTGTTTCGAGGCTCTCGATAGAATAATGAGAGGCATATCATGTACAAGTGAATCGAACATGGAATGCAAGCCTTTTGGAGGAAAAGTCATTCTATTTGGTGGTGATTTTAGACAAATTTTTCCGGTCATCCCTAAAGGTACCAGAACCATGATAGTCAATGCTTCTTTGAATTCTTCTTATATATGGCGATATTGTCAAGTACTAAAGCTAATTGAGAATATGAGATTAAGACTTGGATGTCAGGAAACAGATCTGAAAGAAATAAAGGAATTTACAAAATGGATTTTAAAGCTTGGTGATGGTCTCCTTGGTGAAGAAAATGATGGTGAGGTAGATATTGAAATTCCAGATGATTTACTTATTCATGATCAAGTCCATCCTATTTCTTCTCTCATTTCATTTACATATCAGGACATGAATAAGTTTTTGTGGGATTTAACGTATTTCCAACAAAGAGCTATTCTTGCTCCAACTAATGAAGTAGTGGATTCAATAAATAAAGAGTTGTTAGAGAATCTGCCTGGTGAAGAGAGAATTTATTTTAGTTCAGATAGTTTATGTCAATCTCAGGAAGAATCAGAGATTAACATGGCATTGTTTCCTCCTGATGTGTTAAACAATTTTCGTTTGTCTGGTTTACCTAACCATAAGTTAGTATTGCAACTTGGTGCTCTAGTGATGTTACTCAGAAACATTGATCAGCCAAATGGATTGTGTAACGGTACACGTTTACAAGTCACGAAACTCGGAAAAGTTGTGATTGAAGCAAAAATTATCACAGGGACTAATATAGGTCACCATACTTTGATTTCAAGACTGAAGATGACACATTCTGATAAAAGAATACCAGTGAAGGTTTCTGGAAGACAATTTCCACTTTCAATGTGTTTTGCTATAACAATAAATGTCACACCCCCAAAATCCACATGCGGGGTATCACCGCTTGGACGCGTGACTGACCAGGATCAAGCTACCAATCATATTGAACAAGCATGTAAGTAAACATAAAACCCAACACAATATAATTGGTGTCCAAATCAAAACATAGTTTAAGTTGCAAGCGAAAGCATAATGTCAAAAACCAAAGCATAAGTTAATAATGTTTAAGTTCATCATGAACACTCAATGTCCATGCTCCACAACGACTCTCCCCCATGCAAGCTCCTGCTAAACCTACTGACCTGCAAAGCATGTAGTAACGAGTCAACAACAAAGTTGAGCGAGTTCACAGTTGGGTGTTTGTTTTAAGTTGTTCCAAAAACAGTTTCCTTTAACTGGCATCCCTGCCGTGGGGGTTACCCCATAGTTGAAAACATGTTCTGTTTAAATCCTGTTTACTCTGGCTATCCAGCCGTGGGGGCTACCCCGTGTTTATACTACTAGACTCATTACCATATCGACCACTGACTTTAGTCATGTTTATGTGCCCTTAGCGTCAATGTCTATCATCATTGACGTGCCCAGATCCATTAGTTCACGCCCGTCCTCTGTGGCACGGTGTGAGGCTTGTCAGACCTAAATAGCGCTATCTAACTAATGACCCGCTCGCCATTGGCCCGGCGATTAAGTCGATATAAAAAGGAGGGACTTCGTGATAGAGTTTTGGTCTAGTGAAATTTAAACTGTCCAAGAGGATGAGGAAATATATTCCTTAACCCGTACTGTCCTACCCATGAAGGAAGAGGAATCCATATTCCTTAACCCATTCCCAACCCCTGGGAATCCCATGCTTTGTAGAAAGTGTGAACTCACCTTAGGTTAGCTCGGCAGATAAGTAAAGGTCAATCGAGCTGCTAGGGGTCAACCACGTCCTAACATGGTTACCATACAAGTCAGGTCTAGGTTCAAGTAGTGCACGTATGTTTACACAGAGATAGCAAGTTACGAACACATGGTATACACGACATACACATAAAGCAATATCAGGCAAGTAAATGACCAAGCCCAAAATGAATAGTCTGCCCAACCTATTGTGCGATCAGCACCCCTTGTGCGATCCACAATGGGTTGTGCGATTCAATCCAAACCCGGCCCAAAATAATGCAACCCAAAGACTTATGCGGCCTAAACATTAAACAGTTAAATAACCTTGTGCGGTCTTGTTCAGCTTGTGCGACTGAACAAGACTTGTGCGATTGGACTTGGGCTTTGGGGCCCAACAGTAATACAATTCAAGTTATTTGTGTGAGGCCCAAGCCTTGTGCGATCGGCACCTTCTTGTGCGATCCACAGGTCTTGTGCGATCATGCATATCTTAGTTGTACTCTGTGCTTAATGTGATAGTACCCGGCTTGTGCGATGCACCTTGTACAATCCGATCAGATCTTATGTGATCTGATCTTGTGCGACTGAGAGGGCTTGTGCGACCGGTTAACTAATTCCCTTAATTTGTGCAATCAATTAATTTGTTTCCTTTTATCATGCAAGATTAACTCTAACAGTTACCAACCACAACATATTCGATCAAACTAGAGTTTTAACATCAATTCTTATGAACCCTAAACATAATCAAAACATGAACAATAATCATAACACTTAAACATATTAACATGATTCTTATTCTTGATCACTAACATACATCCTATTATGACAACACAATAAATCGTCTTAAAGTAAACATATCACAGCCGATTAACAAGAATTCGGTTTTCATTCATCATCACAAATCCAATTCATACTAACACAACCAAACCATTCGGATCCAAACACATATATGACCGATTACATTCACCCATGATCAATCACATATCATTGATACCAACATAACACTACATCATCATCCAAATAAAAACACATCACATACCATCATTGTTCATCATACATGTAACCCTAACCATTATATCAAATCATGGCATCATAACATCATAACATCATTTACAAACACATATCATGAAACACTAACCGATAAAAGATGGATGAGGGTGATCCGAATCAAAAACTTCGATGGAGATGGGATGTTGTTTGTCGTCGGCTTCGAGAGGAGAGAAAGAGGTCGTAGGGTTTGTGTGTGTTATAAAATTTGCAACAAATGAGGAGTATACACCCACCTCATGGGTTATGTGCGTAAAGGAATGGGCCGAACCCATCATGGGCTGCCCTTGGTTCGGATGCAAAGAGTGTGGCCCGAAAGGGCTTGTGCGATAGTGTTATGTTGTGCGATCAGTTCATTTTGTGTGATCCTAATACATACATACACATAACACATATCAAACATAACCTTTCATTAATCAACAAAGTTCACAGAATCACATAGGATCCACATACGTTACATTAACACAAAGATAAGTTCTGAAGTACTAGTTGTCACATTATCCCCAAGTTGAAAGAAATTTCGTCCCGAAATTTAGCACGTACTCACTGAGGAAGCTAGTTATGCTGCATGGTTTTCTTGGTTTTCCTGGGGTGTCACATCCTTCCCCTGTTGGTTGGAAATTTCGTCCCGAAATTCCGCGGTAGCTTCAGCCTCAGTAGTGGTTTCGTTGTTCTTGAACAATTGGGGATACTTGTGTTTCATCTGATCTTCACGTTCCCAGGTGAACTCTGGGCCACGACGGGAGTTCCAACGAACTCGAACGAGAGGAATTCTAGTACGCTTGAGAATCTTCACATCTCGGTCAGTAATCTCTACTGGTTCCTCAACGAATCGTAATTGATTGTCGATAGTGAGCTCCTTCAAAGGAACTATGAGGATCTCATCTGACAGACACTTCTTCAGATTCGACACGTGGAAAACGTTGTGAACTCCGCTGAGTTCTGTTGGTAGGTTCAGTTTGTAGGCCACCTTGCCTATTTTCTCTATGATGTCGAATGGTCCAACGTATCGCGGGTTAAGTTTGCCTCGTTTGCCAAAACCAACCACGCCCTTCCAGGGTGAAACTTTGAGTAGCACTCGATCCCCGACATGAAACTCGAGTGGTTTCCTGCGCTTATTAGCGTATGCTTTCTGACGGTCGCGAGCTGCCACCATTTGTTGTCGTATTTGAGTAATCCTTTCTGTTGTGTCTACCACAAGTTCTGGGCCAGTGATCTGGCTGTCGCCAATTTCTGCCCAACAAAGAGGTGATCGGCATTTACGCCCGTACAATGCCTCAAATGGAGTGGCCTGGATGCTGGTGTGGTAACTGTTGTTATACGAGAACTCCACTAACGAGAGATGCTTTTCCCAGCCGTTACCAAAGTCGATTACACATGCCCTAAGCATGTCTTCAAGGTTCTGGATGGTGCGTTCAGACTGCCCATCCGTTTGCGGGTGATATGCTGTGCTCATATCTAATCGAGAGCCAAAAGACTTGTGCATTGCTTGCCACAGTTCAGAAGTAAAACGTGCATCACGATCAGAGATAATGGAGGTGGGCACCCCGTGCCTCGAAACCACTTCCTTCAAATAAATGTCTGCTAAAGTAGAGAACTTGTCTGTTTCTTTGATAGCCAAGAAGTGTGCAGACTTTGTGAGTCAATCCACGATCACCCAAATAGTATCATTCCCCCGTTGAGATCTAGGCAGGCCAGTAACAAAATCCATGGAAATTTGCTGCCATTTCCATTGTGGTATCTCTGGTTGTTGGAGTAGGCCTGATGGTTTCTGATATTCAGTCTTGACTCTCGCACAAGTCAAGCACTTGCTAACGTAAGTTGCTATGTGAGCTTTCTTGCTAGGCCACTAGTATGTAGTTTTGAGATCGTGGTACATCTTATCCGAACCAGGATGTACTGAGTAGCGAGACTTGTGTGCCTCATCCATTACAAGTTCGCGTAAGTTTCCATAAAGTGGGACCCAAATGCGTCCTGTTACGTAGTAGGCACCGTCTGCCTTTTGTTCTAACCGCTGTCTTGAGCCGCGTAGGGCTTCAGCCCTGATGTTTTCCGGTTTCAATGCTTCTACCTGAGCATCTCGTACCTGTGTAGGAAGGCTAGACTGGATGGTAAGTTGTAATGCTCGCACACGCCTGGGTGTGGTATCTTTTCGACTGAGGGCGTCGGCCACAACATTGGCCTTGCCTGGATGGTACTTGATCGTGCATTCGTAATCATTCAAAAGCTCAACCCATCGTCGTTGACACATGTTTAACTCCTTTTGTTTGAAGATATGCTCGAGACTCATGTGATCGGTGTAAATGGTGCACTTGGTACCGTACAGGTAATGTCTCCATATCTTGAGTGCGAAGACAACAGCTCCCAGCTCCAAATCGTGTGTAGTGTAATTCCTTTCGTGAATCTTAAGTTGATGTGACGCATAAGCAATGACCTTGTCACGTTGCATCAGCACACATCCAAGTCTCTGAATGGATGCGTCGCAATAAACCACAAAATCGTCTGTGCCTTCAGGCAAGGAGAGAATAGGTGCGCTACAAAGCCTATCCTTTAGGTGCTGAAACGTCGATTCCTGTGCATCACCCCAACGATAGGAAACACCTTTCTGCGTTAGTGAGGTGAGGGGTTGCGCAATCTTGGAGAAGTCCTTGATGAACCTTCTATAGTAGCCCGCCAAACCCAAGAATTGGCGGATTTCTGTTGGTGTACGGGGTGCAGGCCAGTTCTTAATCGAGTCTACCTTGGATGGATCAACGTGTATCCCATCCTTGTTCACTACGTGGCCTAGGAAATGGACTTCATGAAGCCAGAAGTCGCATTTCGAGAACTTTGCATACAGTTGCTCTGTTCGGAGGAGTTCCAAAATAACTCATAGATGGTGCTCATTCTCCTCCTGACTCTTCGAATAGATCAGGATGTCGTCGATGAAAACAATAATGAACTTGTCAAGATAAGGCTTGCACACTCTATTCATAAGGTCCATGAAGACCGCAGGTGCGTTTGTCAGCCCAAAAGGCATGACCAAAAACTCGTAGTGTCCATAACGAGTTCTAAAGGTTGTTTTGGAGACGTCCTCTTCTCGGACTCTCAGCTGGTGATATCCAGATCTTAGATCATTCTTTGAATAGAAGCTCGACCCTTGCAGCTGGTCGAATAAGTCATCAATACATGGAAGAGGATAACGATTCTTCACCGTCACCTTGTTGAGCTCGCGATAGTCGATACACATTCTGAAGGTACCGTCTTTCTTCTTCACGAATAGCACTGGAGCTCCCCAGGGCGAAGAGCTAGGATGAATAAAACCCTTATCCAAGAGTTCTTGTAGTTGCGTAGACAGCTCTTCTAGTTCAGATGGAGCTAGACGATAGGGTGCTCGAGCTATGGGCGCTGCTCCAGGAGCTAGCTCGATTTGAAACTCGACTTGGCGATGAGGCGGAAGACCAGGTAGTTCCTCAGGAAATACCTCAGGATAGTCGCGTACAATCGGAAAATCTTCTATCTTTTTCTCTTTCTTCGTGTCAGTAATGAGAGCCAAAATAGCAGTGTGGCCCTTTTGCAAACACTTCTGGGCCTTAAGGAAAGAGACGATGCTCTCAATGGCACCCCTCTTGTCGCCACGAATCATGAGAGGTTCATCACCTGAACTAGGAATACAGACAATCTTCTCGTTGCAAAGAATCTCTGCTCGGTGTTGGGATAACCAATCCATCCCAATAACAACGTCGAAACTACCCAGAACGATAGGAATGAGGTCGATAGAGAAGGTCTGATTAGTAAGAACAAGGTTACAACCCTTGACTACGTGTGCGGCCTTTAAACTCTTACCATTCGCTAGCTCTACAGTGTGCTTGGTGTTCAAAAGTGTTGGGGTACGCTTAAGCATTTGACTAACTTTTAAGGACACGTAGCTAGTATCAGCACCCGAATCAAATAAAACAGTAACATAAAAGTCGTCCAGTAGGAACTTACCCATCACAATGTTGGGATCATTCCTCGCTTCACCCTGGCCAATAACGAACACATGACCCCTTGAAACATTGCCGTTGTTACCCCCCGTTATTTCCATTCCCCTGGTTGTTGTTATTGTTGTTGTTCCGATTCTGGTTCAGCTGGGGACAATCTCTCTTGAAGTGGCCTTCAGCTCCACACTGAAAGCATCCTCTGTTGATACCTTGCTGCTGCTGCTGCTGGCGTTGATTTTGTGGGAATTGTTGTTGTTGACGATTCTGATTCGCGGGGCGTAAACTTCTGCAATCTTTTGCGGCATGGCCTGGCTTGTTGCACCGATGAAAGTTACTCCAGGTGCATGGCCCGCTGTGGTGTAGATTACAGCGATTGCATTTGGGGTGAACTCCCCTACACCCTCCTTGACTTTGACTTCCAGATGACTGCTGACTAGGGCTCTTGTAGTCGTCAGTCCTTCTCTGTTGAGACTGAGACTGAACAGAAGTTGAACCTTTGCTTGAAGCTCCATCCCATTTTCGCTTGTTTTCACTAGGAGCATCTGAAGTAGCTGCACTAATACGCTTTGGTAACCTGTTCTGCTCCACCGCCTGATCGGTGAGACGATGAGCCAATTGAACAACTTGCTGGATGGTGGCGAGGTTACCTGAAGTCACATGACTTTGAATCTCTGGCACTAAACCCTTAAGGTATAATTTGATACGTTTGATGGGAGGGTCCACCATAGTAGGACACAAGATAGCCAAATCGTTCGATCTTTTTGTGTACGCTTCAATTTCTGACCCCGTCATTTTGAGGTTGAAGAACTCTACCTCCAACTTGTGGATGTCATCATGATTGCAATATTCCTCTTTGATCAGTTCCTTGAAGTTGTTCCATGGGGTGGCATTAGAAGCAACCAACCCCAACATTTGGACCTGAGCATTCCACCATGTGAGCGCTACACCCTCGAGAGTACCAGTAGCATACTTCACCCTGCGAGCCTCAGGGCATTCACACATCTCGAAGACAGATTCGAGTTTCTCGAACCAGTGGAGGAGACCTACAGCTCCTTCGGTACCACTGAAGGTACTAGGTCGACAGTCCATAAAGGTCTTGAAAGTGCACACAGGAGGCTGTGTAGGTTGACCTGTCGTGAGAGTAAGAAAGGATAAAGTTTAACACAAAGGTTGGTTAACGAGAGTAGGATCTAGGGATCCTAGAGTGAGTTGAGATGGCAGGGTATACCTCCTGCCTGAGCGGCTGCAAGTGCCGCATCAACTTGTTGGTTAATCAGAGCCGTCAACTGGGCTTGAGTCATGTTAACGCGTCCAGCCATGATCTTCATATCAAGGGAAACATGAGTGAGAGGAGTTCGCGAAAGTGCGATGACAGAAGGGAGTAAGCACACACGTGTTTCCAAACAATAGTGGTTACGTTTATCTAAACATACCATAAGCAAAGTTCTATGTAATCTAGCAAGTAGGCAATGTAAACACAAATCGTATCACCTAGAATGTCGAGCCTTGCACGTGGAGTGAAGCGTCGTTGTGGATCGTTGAGCACTGTACAGGTTATAGTCTGGTTTTAACAAAAAAAATTCCCTTATTAAAACCAAGTTCACTATAACCAATGGCTCTGATACCAATCTGTCACACCCCCAAAATCCACACGCGGAGTATCACCGCTTAGAGGCGTGACTGACCAGGATCAAGCCACCAATCATATTGAACAAGCATGTAAGTAAACATAAACCCCAACACAATATAATTGGTGTCCAAATCAAAACATAGTTTAAGTTGCAAGCGGAAGCATAATGTCAAAAACCAAAGAATAAGTTAGTAATGTTTAAGTTTGTCACACCCCCAAAATCCACCCGCAGAGTATCACCGCTTGGAGGCGTGACTGACCAGGATCAAGCCATCAATCATATCAAACATAGTAATTAAGTGTAAAAGTAGGAAAATGTAATTCATCTTGACATGACTGATGTTCATAACCAAACATTTTTTTAAGTAGCGGAAGCATAATAATGAAAACCCAAAGTAAGTTATAAGTTCAAATATCGTCTGCGATCCGTATCCCACAACGACCTGCTCCTTCCTGTGCAAGCTCCAAATGTACCTAAGGTCCTGCAAGGCATGTAAGAGAGAGTCAACAACTAGTTGAGCGAGTTCACAGTTAATAGTTCAGTAACAGTATAGCGTGAGTAGTAATATGTTCGTTCGTTACAATGTATCATATTAGTTTCCATCGCGGCCAATGTCCTTGGCAGGTGTGCGAAGATGTTGGGGAAGGTCTTTCCCCAAGTTTTCTAGACTAGGTTTGTTCGTATCGCGGCCAATGTCCTTGGCAGGTGTGCGATGATGTTGTACGTTTAGTTCGCGGCCAATGTCCTTGGCAGGTGTGCGAAGACAGTCATAATATCGCGGCCAATGTCCTTGGCAGGTGTGCGAAGATCGTTCAATAAGTGTTACTAGTCTAGCAGTAGGTTCTGTCATCTATGTATGTATAGTAATCATCAAAACCCCATTCCCCCCTGGGAATCCCATGCCTTGGCTTGTGTGAACTCACCTTGGTTTGCTCGGTATGCTAGGTTATGTGCTCGCAAATAAGTCAATCACGTCCTATAGTATGCACGTATGTGAAATCAGTTTGTGTTCTAGTTGTGCACGTATGAACATGTAACACGTAATCACAATCATATACAAGATGGTTACACTTAACAGCAGTTAATTATTCCAGTTAGCATTTAACAGAATTAACTCAAGTTCCTGCACAGATCAGCTATTCGGCAAAACACACATGTTGGCGAAACACAGATATTGACGAAACACATAAGTTGGCGAAACACACGCTTGACGAAACATATCCTGTTTCGTCGTGGTCTTAATTGGCGAAACAGAATTCAATTTCGTCGATTACTCTTGGCGAAACACTTTATGTTTCGCCGAGAGTTCTGTTTCGTCGGATGTCAGTTTCGCAGACATCAGATGCAGCAGTTACGAATATACACAGAACCCTAATCATGCTAGCAGCCGTCAACAATATCAGAAATCATACGAAGGTCAATGTGCATAACGAATCATCCTAGAATCATTGTCTAGCATAAACCCTAGTTTTTTGTGTATAACATATTAATTTAACATACAACAATCATATCATTGAACCCTATCAAGATGCTAACTTATATTCAGAATCAGAACAATATAACAATATCCAGAACCGAGCATTCGATGGTATTAAGTTTCGTATAGAATGATTTGTATCCAACTACAACATACATATAAAAATCCATATCATCATCATAACAAGAACCCTAATATTTAACATGTATCAGTTTCAGATATACATCATCAAGACAGAATCTCATGGCACAGAAACACATTCACAGATGAACGATCAATCAAGACACATAAATCTACTAACCGAGATGATGGTTTGATCGCACAAGGGTTTCCGGTGGGTTCTAGTTCGCCGTCACAGTGAGAGAGCTCTAGGGTTTCGATTGTGTTGATAGAAAATTTAAAGTGATGTTGTTTTTACGTAAAAATACTCAAAATACGTTCTGGGCCTAACTGGGCTACTGGGCCGGCGAAACAGACTTCTGTTTCGTCGGAGTGTTCATGGCGAAACAGACTGTTTCGTCGAAATGGGTTATGGCGAAACAGCCTTGTGTTTCGTCGGGTTCTAAACAGTTTAAGTTTTACAACAGTACACATGTTATACAATCACACATAACCATGCAAACACACTAGGTTTTATCATAACACAACCATATAGTCAAAGTCAACGTGCATTAAATGCGAATAAAGGATGTCGGAAATTCGAGTTGTCACATTATCCCCAACTTGAAAGAAATTTCGTCCCGAAATTTAGCATGCAGTTACTGAGGAAGCTAGTAGTGTAACGTTGTTTACCTGTGTCGTATCGCGGCTCCTCGAGCAGGTTTGCGAAGATTACTGGTTTTCTTGGGGTGTCACATTATCCCCCCGTTGATTTGGAATTTCGTCCCGAAATTCAGCATTGGTAGCTTCAGCCTCAGTAGTAGTTGCTTGGTTTCCGAATAACTGGGGATATTTGAGTTCCATTTGATCTTCACGCTCCCAGGTGAACTCTGGGCCGCGGCGGGAGTTCCAACGAACTCGTACAAGAGGGATTCTCGTGTTCTTGAGGACCTTAACATCCCGATCCGTGATTTCAACAGGTTCCTCGACGAAGTGCAACCGCTCGTCGATAGTGAGTTCCTTCAAGGGAACTACGTGGGTCTCATCTGACGTACATTTCTTCAGATTCGACACGTGAAAGACATTGTGAACTGCACTGAGTTCAGGTGGTAAGTTCAATCTGTAGGCCACTTTGCCTATTTTCTCAATAACTTCGAAAGGTCCAACATATCGTGGATTTAGTTTGCCGCGTTTACCAAAACGAACCACACCCTTCCAGGGTGAAACTTTAAGTAGCGCTCGATCCCCAACTTGGAATTCGAGTAGTTTCCTGTCTAAATCAGCGTATGCTTTCTGACGGTCGCGAGCTGCCGCCATGCGTTGTCGTATTTGTGCAATCTTTTCTGTAGTATCGACTACCATTTCTGGACCTGTGATTTGACTTTCTCCCACCTCTGCCCAACAGAGAGGTGACCGGCACTTACGCCCGTACAGTGCCTCGAATGGAGCAGCTTTAATGCTGGTGTGGTAACTGTTATTGTATGAAAATTCCACGAGTGGCAGATGTTTCTCCCAACCATTGCCAAAGTCAAGTACGCACGCCCGAAGCATGTCTTCTAAAGTTTGAATAGTGCGCTCAGACTGCCCATCGGTCTGAGGATGATACGCCGTGCTCATGTCTAAACGAGAGCCAAAAGATTTATGCATTGCTTGCCACAGTTCTGAAGTAAAACGTGCGTCACGATCAGAGATGATGGAGGTTGGCACTCCGTGCCTCGAGACCACTTCTATTAAGTAAATGTCTGCCAAGGTAGAGAACTTGTCTGTTTCTTTGATGGCCAAGAAGTGAGCAGACTTTGTGAGTCGATCCACGATCACCCAAATAGTATCATTTCCGCGCTGAGATTTAGGTAGGCCAGTAACAAAATCCATGGAAATTTGCTCCCATTTCCATTGTGGTATCTCAGGTTGTTGTAGTGGTCCTGACGGTTTCTGATATTCTGCCTTGACTCTCGCACAAGTCAAGCATTTGCTAACGTATGTGGCTATGTGGGCCTTCATGCTAGGCCACCAGTATGTAGTCTTAATATCGTGGTACATTTTATCCGAACCATGGTGTACCGAGTAGCGAGACTTGTGAGCTTCATCCATTACCAGCTCGCGTAAGTTGCCATAAAGTGGAACCCAAATGCGTCCTGTTACGTAATAAGCGCCGTCTGCCCTTTGTTCTAATCGTTGCCTTGAGCCGCGTAGGGCTTCAGCCCTGACGTTGTCTGGTTTCAATGCTTCTACCTGAGCATTTCGTATCTGGGAAGGAAGACTAGACTGTATCGTGAGTTGTAAGGCTCGAACGCGCTTAGGCGCAGTGTCCTTTCGACTGAGGGCGTCAGCCACAACATTGGCTTTGCCTGGGTGGTACCTGATTGAGCATTCGTAGTCATTTAACAGTTCGACCCATCGTCGCTGTCGCATATTCAGTTCCTTCTGCTTGAATATATGTTCGAGGCTTCTGTGGTCAGTGTAGATTGCGCACTTGGTACCGTACAAATAGTGTCGCCATATCTTAAGTGCAAAGACAACCGCTCCCAGCTCTAAATCATGCGTAGTGTAGTTTCGTTCGTGAACCTTAAGTTGGCGCGAAGCATAAGCAATAACTTTATCCCTCTGCATCAATACACATCCAAGACCTTGGATAGATGCGTCGCAGTAGACTACGAAATCGTCCGTGCCTTCAGGCAGTGAGAGGATAGGTGCGCTACAGAGTCTATCCTTTAAGTGCTGAAACGCTGTTTCCTGTGCGTTACCCCAACGATAAACAACACCCTTCTGCGTCAACAGTGTAAGCGGCTGAGCAATCTTTGAGAAGTCTTTGATGAACCTTCTGTAGTAACCTGCCAAACCCAAGAATTGGCGTATTTCAGTTGGTGTACGAGGCGCAGGCCAATTCTTGATCGAATCTACCTTGGATGGATCGACATGAATCCCATCCTTGTTTACCACGTGGCCTAAGAAGTGGACTTCACGTAGCCAGAAGTCACATTTAGAAAACTTGGCGTATAGCTGTTCCGTTCGTAGAAGTTCCAGTATAAGTCGTAGGTGCTGCTCGTGTTCCTCCCGACTTTTTGAATAAATCAGGATGTCGTCGATGAAAACAATGACGAACTTGTCGAGATAGGGTTTGCACACCCTGTTCATAAGATCCATAAATACGGCAGGCGCGTTCGTTAGCCCGAATGGCATGACCATAAACTCGTAGTGGCCGTAACGAGTTCTAAATGCTGTTTTAGAGACGTCCTCATCCCGGACTCTCAGCTGATGATAACCTGACCTTAAGTCTATCTTGGAGTAGTAGCTCGACCCTTGCAGCTGATCGAATAAATCATCTATGCGCGGAAGAGGATAACGATTCTTGATCGTCACCTTGTTGAGTTCACGGTAGTCTATACACATCCTGAACGTACCGTCTTTCTTCTTCACGAATAACACTGGAGCTCCCCAAGGCGAAGAGCTAGGACGTATAAAACCCTTTTCCAAGAGTTCTTGTAGCTGCTTTGACAATTCTTCCAATTCAGTTGGAGCCAAACGATAAGGCGCTCGAGCTATGGGTGCTGCTCCTGGAGCGAGCTCGATCTGAAATTCAACTTGACGGTGAGGCGGCAACCCAGGTAATTCCTCAGGAAACACTTGAGGAAAGTCTCGTACTACAGGAATATCTTCAATCTTTTTCTCTTTCTTCGAGGTATCTGTGACGAGTGCTAGTATAGCAGTGTGCCCCTTGCGTAAACACTTCTGAGCCTTCAAAAAGGAGATGATGCCACTCACGACACCACTCTTGTCGCCTTGAACTTCGAGAGGTTCCTTGCCCGAACGAGGAATACGAATAACCTTTTCTTTGCATAAAATCTCCGCTCGTTGTTGAGATAACCAATCCATACCAATGACGACGTCAAAGCTACCCAAAGGTATGGGAATGAGATCGATGGAGAAAGTCTGATCAGCGAGGATAAGATTACACCCTTTAACTATGTGCGTGGCTTCTAGGCTTTTACCGTTAGCTAACTCTACGACATGTTTGGTGTTTAAGAGAGTTGGTGCACGTTTTAACATTTCACTAGCTTTTAGAGACATGTAACTTGTATCTGCACCAGAATCAAATAGTACAGTAACATAAAAGTCGTCGAGAAGAAACTTACCCATAACCACGTTGGGATCATTCCTGGCATCACCCTGACCGATCACAAACATACGACCTCTAGCACCATTGTTGTTATTGTTTCCACCGTTGTTGTTGTTCCCGTTGCCCTGATTGTTGTTGTTGTTATTGTTCTGGTTTTGGTTTAACTGAGGGCAATCCCGCTTGTAATGACCTTCAGCCCCACACTGGTAGCATCCCCTGTTTCCCTGCTGCTGCTGCTGAGGCTGGTTTCGTGGAGCAGGTGGTTGTTGCTGGTTCTGATTTGCTGGCCGTACGCTTCTACAATCCTTAGCCTCATGACCCATCTTGAGGCATCTTTGACACTGTTCCCTGCGGCATCTTCCACTGTGGTGTGTGTTGCACCTTCTACACCACGGGTGAATTCCCCGATAGCCACTCTGCCCTTGACTACCTGCTGATTGCTGATTCGGACTCTGGTGATCATTTGTTTTGCGTTGCTGAGCTTGAGACTGAACAGTAGCTGAACCCTTGCTAGAATCCCCCTCCCATTTCCTCTTATTGTCGCTGGGAGTAGCAGGGGTAACCGAAGTGGTAGCGGTAGCAGTAGCGCTGATGCGTTTAGGCAACCTGTTTTGCTCCACCGCCTGATCAGTAAGACGGTGAGCCAGCTGAACAACCTGCTGGTAAGTGGCATGATTTGCTGATGTCACATGACTCTGGATCTCTGGCACCAGACCCTTAAGATAAAGTTCAATACGCTTGTCCACCAGAGTAGGACACAGTAATGCAAGTTCATTCGATCTCTTGGTATACGCTTCGATCTCAGACCCCGTCATCTTGAGGTTGAAAAACTCGACTTCCAGCTTATGAATATCATCTCGACTGCAGTATTCCTCCTTGATCATCTCTTTGAAATTGTTCCATGGGGTGGCGTTAGCAGCAACCAACCCCAGGATTTGGACCTGAGCTTTCCACCATGTGAGGGCTAAACCCTCGAGGGTACCGGTAGCATATTTCACCCTGCGTGCCTCAGGGCACTCACACATCTCAAACACAGACTCTATCTTTTCAAACCAATGCAGGAGACCTACGGCTCCTTCAGTGCCGCTGAAAGTGGATGGACGACAGTCCATGAAAGTCTTGAAAGTGCAAACAGGTGCTTGACCTGTTGTGTAAAAGAATTAGGACAAGTTTAAACACGAGAGTTGGTTTAGGAACGTAGGATCTAAGGATCCTAGAGTGAGTTGTAACTGCAGGGTATACCTCCTGCTTGTGCGGCTGCAACGGCCGCAGTGACTCGTTCGTTAATGAGGGCCGTCAACTGGTCCTGAGTCATGTTGATACGTCCAGACATGATCTTCATAGTAAAGATAACGTAAGTGAGATAGGTTCGCAAATCGTGCGATGACAGAAGAGAGTGAGCATATAAGCGTTCTCAATCAGTAACGAATAGTAAACAATGTAATCTAAGCATACCACGAGCAAAGTTCTATGTAGTTCTAGCATGTAGGTAATGTAGCATGAATAGTAATACCTATGATGTTGAGCCTTGCACGTGGAGCGAAGCGTCGTTGTGGATCGTTGAGAGCACTGTTCTGGTTATAGTCTGGTTTTAACAAAATCGTTTTCCCTTTATTAAAACCAAGTTCTCTATAACCAATGGCTCTGATACCAATCTGTCACACCCCCAAAATCCACCCGCGGAGTATCACCGCTTGGAGGCGTGACTGACCAGGATCAAGCCATCAATCATATCAAACATAGTAATTAAGTGTAAAAGTAGGAAAATGTAATTCATCTTGACATGACTGATGTTCATAACCAAACATTTTTTTAAGTAGCGGAAGCATAATAATGAAAACCCAAAGTAAGTTATAAGTTCAAATATCGTCTACGATCCGTATCCCACAACGACCTGCTCCTTCCTGTGCAAGCTCCAAATGTACCTAAGGTCCTGCAAGGCATGTAAGAGAGAGTCAACAACTAGTTGAGCGAGTTCACAGTTAATAGTTCAGTAACAGTATAGCGTGAGTAGTAATATGTTCGTTCGTTACAATGTATCATATTAGTTTCCATCGCGGCCAATGTCCTTGGCAGGTGTGCGAAGATGTTGGGGAAGGTCTTTCCCCAAGTTTTCTAGACTAGGTTTGTTCGTATCGCGGCCAATGTCCTTGGCAGGTGTGCGATGATGTTGTACGTTTAGTTCGCGGCCAATGTCCTTGGCAGGTGTGCGAAGACAGTCATAATATCGCGGCCAATGTCCTTGGCAGGTGTGCGAAGATCGTTCAATAAGTGTTACTAGTCTAGCAGTAGGTTCTGTCATCTATGTATGTATAGTAATCATCAAAACCCCATTCCCCCCTGGGAATCCCATGCCTTGGCTTGTGTGAACTCACCTTGGTTTGCTCGGTATGCTAGGTTATGTGCTCGCAAATAAGTCAATCACGTCCTATAGTATGCACGTATGTGAAATCAGTTTGTGTTCTAGTTGTGCACGTATGAACATGTAACACGTAATCACAATCATATACAAGATGGTTACACTTAACAGCAGTTAATTATTCCAGTTAGCATTTAACAGAATTAACTCAAGTTCCTGCACAGATCAGCTATTCGGCAAAACACACATGTTGGCGAAACACAGATATTGACGAAACACATAAGTTGGCGAAACACACGCTTGACGAAACATATCCTGTTTCGTCGTGGTCTTAATTGGCGAAACAGAATTCAATTTCGTCGATTACTCTTGGCGAAACACTTTATGTTTCGCCGAGAGTTCTGTTTCGTCGGATGTCAGTTTCGCAGACATCAGATGCAGCAGTTACGAATATACACAGAACCCTAATCATGCTAGCAGCCGTCAACAATATCAGAAATCATACGAAGGTCAATGTGCATAACGAATCATCCTAGAATCATTGTCTAGCATAAACCCTAGTTTTTGTGTATAACATATTAATTTAACATACAACAATCATATCATTGAACCCTATCAAGATGCTAACTTATATTCAGAATCAGAACAATATAACAATATCCAGAACCGAGCATTCGATGGTATTAAGTTTCGTATAGAATGATTTGTATCCAACTACAACATACATATAAAAATCCATATCATCATCATCATAACAAGAACCCTAATATTTAACATGTATCAGTTTCAGATATACATCATCAAGACAGAATCTCATGGCACAGAAACACATTCACAGATGAACGATCAATCAAGACACATAAATCTACTAACCGAGATGATGGTTTGATCGCACAAGGGTTTCCGGTGGGTTCTAGTTCGCCGTCACAGTGAGAGAGCTCTAGGGTTTCGATTGTGTTGATAGAAAATGTAAAATGATGTTGTTTTTACGTAAAAATACTCAAAATACGTTCTGGGCCTAACTGGGCTACTGGGCCGGCGAAACAGACTTCTGTTTCGTCGGAGTGTTCATGGCGAAACAGACTGTTTCGTCGAAATGGGTTATGGCGAAACAGCCTTGTGTTTCGTCGGGTTCTAAACAGTTTAAGTTTTACAACAGTACACATGTTATACAATCACACATAACCATGCAAACACACTAGGTTTTATCATAACACAACCATATAGTCAAAGTCAACGTGCATTAAATGCGAATAAAGGATGTCGGAAATTCGAGTTGTCACAAAGTTCATCATGAACACTCAATGTCGATGCTCCACAATGACTCTCCCCCATGCAAGCTCCTGCTAAACCTAGTGACCTGCTAAGCATGTAGTAACAAGTCAACAACAAAGTTGAGCGAGTTCATAGTTGGGTGTTTGTTTTAAGTTGTTCCAAAAATAGTTTCCTTTAACTGGCCTCCCTGCCGTGGGGGTTACCCCATAGTTGAAAACGTGTTCTGTTTAAATCCCGTTTACTCTGGCTATCCAGCCGTGGGGGCTACCCCGTGTTTATACTACTAGACTCGTTACCATATCGACCACTGACTTTAGTCATGTTTATGTGCCCTTAGCGTCAATGTCTATCATCATTGACGTGCCCAGATCCATTAGTTCACGCCCGTCCTCTACAGCACGGTGTGAGGCTTGTCAGACCTAAATAGCGCTATCTAACTAATGACCCGCTCGCCATTGGCCCGGTGATTAAGTCGATATAAAAAGGAGGGACTTCATGATAGAGTTTTGGTCTAGTGAAATTTAAACTGTCTGAGAGGACGAGGAAATATATTCCTTAACCTGTACTGTCCTACCCAAGAAGGACGAGGAATACATATTCCTTAACCCATTCCCAACCCCTGGGAATCCCATGCTTTGTAGAAAGTGTGAACTCACCTTAGGTTAGCTCGGCAGATAAGTAAAGGTCAATGGAGCTGCTAGGGGTCAACCACGTCCTAACATGGTTACCATACAAGTCAGGTCTAGGTTCAAGTAGTGCACGTATGTTTACACAGAGATAGCAAGTTACGAACACATGGTATACACGACATACACATAAAGCAATATCAGGCAAGTAAATGACCAAGCCCAAAATGAATAGTCGGCCCAACCTATTGTGCGATCAGCACCCCTTGTGCGATCCACAATGGGTTGTGCGATTCAATCCAAACCCGACCCAAAATAATGCAACCCAAAGACTTATGCGGCCCAAGCATTAAACAGTTTAATAACCTTTTGCGGTCTAGTTCAGCTTGTGCGACAGAACAAGACTTGTGCGATTGGACTTGGGCTTTGGGGCCCAACAGTAATACAATTCAAGTTATTTGTGTGAGGCCCAAGCCTTGTGCGATCGGCACCTTCTTGTGCGATCCACAGGTCTTGTGCGATCATGCATATCTTACTTGTACTCTGTGCTTAATGTGACAGTACCCGGCTTGTACGATGCACCTTGTGCGATCAGATCAGATCGACTGAGAGGGCTTATGCAACCGGTTAACTAATTCCCTTAATTTGTGCAATCAATTAATTTGTTTCCTTTTATGATGCAAGATTAACTCTAACAGTTACCAACCACAACATATTCAATCAAACTAGAGTTTTAACATCAATTCTTATGAACCCTAAACATAATCAAAACATGAACAATAATCATAACACTTAAACATATTAACATGATTCTTATTCTTGATCACTAACATACATCCTATTATGACAACACAACAAATCGTCCTAAAGTAAACATATCACAACCGATTAACAAGAATTCGGTTTTCATTCATCATTACAAATCCAATTCATACTAACACAACCAAACCATTCGGATCCAAACACATATATGACCGATTACATTCACCCATGATCAATCACATATCATTGATACCAACATAACACTACATCATCATCCAAATAAAAACACATCACATACCATCATCGTTCATCATACATGTAACCCTAACCATTATATCAAATCATGGCATCATAACATTATTTACAAACACATATCATGAAACACTAACCGATTAAAGATGGATGAGGGTGATCCGAATCAAAAACTTCGATGGAGATGGGATGTTGTTTGTCGTCGGCTTCGAGAGGAGAGAAATAGGTCATAGGGTTTGTGTGTGTTATGAAATTTGCAACAAATGAGAAGTATACACCCACCTTATGGGTTATGTGCGTAAAGGAATGGGCCGAACCCATCATGGGCTTCCCTTGGTTCAGATGCAAAGAGTGTGGCCCGAAAGGGCTTGTGCGATCGGTTCGTTTTGTGTGATCCTAATACATACATACATACACATAACACATATCAAACATAACCTTTCATTAATCAACAAAGTTCCCATAATCACATAGGATCCACATACGTTACATTAAAACAAAGATAAATTTTGAAGTACGAGTTGTCACATTATCCCCAAGTTGAAAGAAATTTCGTCCCGAAATTTAGCACGTACTCACTGAGGAAGCTAGTTATGTTGCATGGTTTTCCTGGGGTGTCACAATAAATAAAAGTCAAGGACAATCATTGGAGCGTGTTGGTTTGTATCTTCCACGTCCAGTATTTAGTCATGGCCAACTCTATGTTGTTGTATCTGTTATGGGTGAAATTCTGAGCTCATATCCTGGACGATATCTTACTTTATATCTTGCTTGTCTGATATATGTTTATACCCGGGATGCTGATTCAGGATATTGGTAACATCCTGGATGGTATCTTGAGGATTACTAATGGATTGTGTACAGGAGTACGAGTCCAAGTTCCCAACGTTCATGAAGACCTCTTCTCCGCAAGACTCGGTCCAAGTCGTTCAAATGAAGACGTTGAAGCCGATATACCCGGTCTACAATGTTAATAATGGAACATTTATAGGAATTTTAGTTTGTATTTCGTAACTATAAATAGATGGATAAATCAGATCAATAGGACATCACAACTACACTCACTGCTCACTCACACTTGTTATCTCGCAAACTTTTCCCTTTCATAGAAAGCGTTGTAACACTTAGCGATCTGATCAATATCCTGCACTGTATCCTGAAGTTTGAAGCAATAAGAAGAACTAGGCAGCTGCGATTGTCAGCTTCCGAGGTTTTACGCCGGCGATCTAGATTGATCAAGGGATTTCCTCGTACATCTCGTGTCATTTCCTTTACTTTTTGCTCATAGTTTGATCGT
The DNA here is from genome assembly GCA_030545235.1 of Helianthus tuberosus. Classification (NCBI taxonomy): domain Eukaryota; kingdom Viridiplantae; phylum Streptophyta; class Magnoliopsida; order Asterales; family Asteraceae; genus Helianthus; species Helianthus tuberosus. The sequence goes on from JARYGA010044784.1 coordinate 46,173, forward strand.
AGATACAGCTCAATATCCTGAGCCGTATCCTAAATACTATTTTTCTAAATAACTTAACCAGCATATTTCCAACACACTTATTAGCACACTACCTCACTTAACTAATTTGATCACTAAATTGCTTCGGTAATTTTTGACCAAAACAATTTGGCGCCCACCGTGGGGCAAGTGGTGCTATCTTTACTAAAAACCTTTGTGAAATTGTTAATTGGCTTTCTGTTTTCAAAACTTTTTGCCACATTGTTTACAATGGCCTCAAGATCAAACATGAGCTCCTCCACTGTGTCTGCTACAACTTCTGCTACTACTGGTTCGGTGCTTCCACCACCTCCTCCAAGGATGCCAACTTCTTCACAACCTCAGGATATTATTCCTACTCGGAGTGTTCAGGGATCTGCTCCCTTTTTGGCCTCTAATGATGAAATTCTAACTTTATTTGGAAGTGTGCAGGAACAAATGAGGCAGCAGCGGGAAACAAACCAAATGCTGTTAAGAGAAATACAACTCTTGAAATCTAGCTCGAGCAGATCTGCTGAGGATATTGTCACTCCTTTACAACCCAGAACTTTGAACTTTAGCTCGGCTGTGTATACTGAGGAGAATAGGGGGAATATTGTGCCTAGCCATTCCCAGAATAATACTCCTGAAATACCCTCCTCGATCAAGATGTCAACTGTGAGGAGCTCAGGATATGCTTCAGGATATGGCCAGAATCCTCAGACTGGTAACGTGTCAAATAATAATATTCATGCTACTAATAATGGTGGATCTTTGCAGGATGCAGGTATGACATCAACGTTTACTAGGGAACTTCAGAAATTGAATGACATGATATCCAGTGTACCTGGAGTGGTCCAGCCAATACCGGAAGTGTCCCAAGACAGTCACAGGATATCTCGTTTCGCATATCCTATCTGTGATGCTGAGATCCCGAAGAGATTTCAAACCCCCAACATGAAGCTCTATGATGGGACTACGGATCCTGAAGAGCATATTGCCCAGTATAGGGAAAGAATGGAAATTAATCCTATTCCTCCGGAGCTCAAGGAACCATGCCTATGCAAGGGCTTTGGTTCCACCTTAACAGGATCGGCCTTGAAATGGCTCTTAAATGTTCCTCTGCATTCGATTACATCATTTGCTCACTTAGTGAACTTATTTAATAGTCAATTTTCTTGTAGTTGGAATTTTCAAAAACTAACAAGTGATCTTTACAGGATAACTCAAGGACCTCAAGAATCCCTAAGGGATTATGAGAACAAATTCAGCAGGGAATCCTTGGATATCCCACACCTTGACGTTGCTACAGCGGTTCAAGCATTCAAGATGGGACTACAAAAGGATTCCCAGTTTTATCAAGATCTTGTGATGAATCCTTGCAGGAATTTGGACGAAGCTCGAAACAGGACCTTGAGATATATCAGGCTGGAAGATGACAAGAAAATGCAAGGGAGGATGAACTCATCCACCACCTATGAGTCAACTAATAGGAAGTCAGAATCCTCGTTTAAACCGTATCGCTCCAAGCCGTATGGTAGAAATGAAAACAAGAAAGTGAATGTTGTTGAAGATGAGGATCCTGAAGAATATCCTGAATTATCCGAATATTGCTTTTCTGTTGACATTCCTGAAAATTAATGTATGCTATGCAGGGTTTAGGAGACAAAGCTAGGTGGCCTCGAAAGAATCAACAAAAATCTGATTGGAAGGATAAATCGAAATGGTGTGCCTTCCACGAAGATTTTGGACATATAACTGAGGATTGCATTGCTCTAATAAGAAAAGAAATAAGCTATCTTCTTAGCAAGGGATATCTGAAGGATCTCTTGGGAAGAAAGAAGAATAAGAGTCAGGATACTGAGAAGGAACCTGAACGAGCAGCATCACCTCCTGCGGATGCCAAGATAATCAAATTTATTTCGGGAGGATCCGACATTTGTGGGACTTCGTATTCTGCGGCCAAGAGACATGCAAAAGAGGCCAAGACCGAAAGGGTAGATAAACCAGCCAGGATGCCTACCCTCACAACTGATAAAGTGATCACTTTCGATAGTGATGACAGGGATACTGTCCAGGATCCTCACCATGATGCTCTTGTAATAACATTATATGTGGCTAACCATTTTGTACGCAGGATATTGGTGGATAATGGCAGCTCCGTCAACATAACCCAACTAGAGACTTTGAAAAGAATGAATGTATCTCCAATGGATATCACTTCGAAATCCACCGTGCTTGTTGGGTTCAGTGGAGAGGCTAGGAACACAGTGGGAGAAATAATATTGCCAGTATATATTGAAGGGGTCAACTCGATACAACGTTTCTGTGTGATGGATTCCCTATCCTGCTATAACATCATACAGGGCAGGCCATGGATCCACGATATGAAGGCTGTGCCGTCAACTTATCATCAATGCATCAAGATTCCTACCCCTTGGGGGGTTGTCAAGGTTAATAGCGATCAGCAGGAGGCGAAAGAATGTTACTCATCCTCAATGAAATCCTCAACCAAGCCTAATACAGCATAGCAATTAAAGATGCGGGCCCAGGATAACGTGGAGGCTTCGGAGCAGGATATGAATAAAATTACTTGGATCAGGATAATCCGGATATCTCGGTGCTCGTAGGAACCAATATCCCTTAGGATATTGAAGAACAATTAACTAACTTTTTGAAGTGCAGGATATCAACATTTGCGTGGAAGCATGAGGATATGACAGGTATATCCAAAGACATTATCACTCACAAGCTTGGAATTGACAAGTCGTTCAAACCTATACAGCAAAAGAGAAGGAATTTTGCTCCTGAAGGAAATACAATTATCCAAGAGGAAGTTGAAAGATTGTTAAAGTCCAAAATGATCAGGGAGGTCAAGTTTCCCAGATGGCTAGCAAATGTAGTTGTAGTACAGAAGAAAAATGGGAAATGGAGAGTCTGTGTAGATTACACAGACTTGAATAAGGCTTGTCCTAAAGACCCATTTCCTCTTCCTCATATTGATGCAATGGTGGATGCTACTGCCGGGCATGAGATGTTAACCTTCATGGATGCATCCTCAGGATTTCAGCAGATTCAAATGGAGCCTTCGGACCAGGAGGATACTGCCTTCATGACACCAACAGGTATTTATTGTTATACTGTTATGCCTTTCGGTTTGAAAAATGCAGGTGCAACATACCAAAGATTGGTAAACATGATGTTCAAAGATAAGCTGGGGGACACAATGGAGGTATACATCGACGATATGGTGGTAAAATCGAAAAAGGTTGAGGATCACCTTCAGGATATTAAGGGAGCGTTTGATATCCTGGATCAATATAACATGAAGCTAAATCCTGCTAAGTGTCATTTCAGAGTGGGGGCAGGAAAGTTTCTAGGATATATGGTGACCAAAAGAGGAATAGAGGCGAGCCCGGAGCAGATCAAAGCCATCTTGGATATCAAATCACCTTCAAATATGAAGGATGTTCAACGACTAACAGGGCGAGTTGCAGCATTGAACAGATTTATCTCAAGATCCTCCGAGAAATGCAAAGAATTTTATGATATCCTGAAGAAAAACAAGAAGTTCGAATGGGGAGAGAAGCATGAAGCAGCCCTACAGGATTTGAAGCAGTATCTTTCAACTGCACCTCTATTGATGAAGCCTGAGAATGGTGAACCACTGTCCCTATACCTCGCGGTATCAGGGAATGCTGTAAGTGTCGTCCTTATAAAGGATCATGAAGGTCAGCAATATCATGTCTATTATGTTAGTAAAAGTTTATTAGATGCTGAAACTAGATATTCTCATTTAGAGAAGTTGATACTAGCACTAGTTATGGCATCAACGAAGCTTAGACATTACTTTGAGACACATAGGATTCATGTTAAAAATGTGCTTAGGAAACCCGAGATGTCAGGTAGGATGGCCAAGTGGTCAGTAAAGTTGAGTGCTTATGACTTAGTGTACGAACCTAGAAATGCCATAAAATCGCAGGCTCTAGCTGACTTTGTGGCTGATTTCAGTAGTGACATTCAGGATGAGGTAGATCTAGAAGTCCAACAATTAGGAGAATCCTCAGGATCCTGGACATTGTACACCGATGGAGCATCTAATGTTAGAGGAGTAGGATTGGGAATACTACTAAAATCGCCACAGGGGGACATATTACCCCAGGCTATTAGGTGTGAATTCCCTGCTACTAATAATGAAGCAGAGTATGAGGCTTTAATTGCAGGATTAGAACTGGCTAAAAACATGAATATCAAGAATTTGCAAGTATATGTTGACTCCTTGTTAATCACTAATCATTTTAATGGATCCTATGCAGTTAAGGGTGAGAAACTAATCGAATACCTCGATATTCTCAAAAAATTAGCAGGATATTTCGATGTTTTTACACTTGAACAGGTACCAAGGGAAGACAATGCTGAAGCAGATGCCTTAGCAAATCTGGGATCATCGGTCAGGATACCAGAAGGAACCCAAATACCAATACTGCATATCTTGTATCCTGTAACGAATCCTCAGGATAAAGAAGTAGTAAGTATCCAGGATCCTGTTGCTGAATATCCTGAGGAGGATTCTAAATCCTGGACGGCTCCAATCATAAGATATCTCAAGGAAGGACACTTCCCTAGAGACGAAAATCCTAAGGCATTTAGGATGAAGGTATCACGATTCACCATTATAAATAATGTTTTGTATAAGAAATCTCTTGAAGGACCATATCTAAGGTGCCTGGAGGATCCCGAAACCAAAGAGGTGCTTCAGGATATACATGAGGGGGATTGTGGTAACCATACTGGGGGCAGGTCATTATTCTCAAAAATATTGAGAACAGGATACTTCTGGCCAATGATGAGGAGAGATGCTGCAGAATATGCTCGAAGGTGTGATGCATGTCAAAGGCACAGTAACATACTACATCAACCAGCTGAACCACTATATCCTATAGCTTCCCCTTGGTCATTCATGAAATGGGGGATGGACATAGTAGGGAAATTACCAAAAGCTCCAGGAGGAAAAGTCTTTATGTTGGCAATGACTGATTATTTCTCTAAGTGGGTGGAGGCTGAAGCATTTGTGCAAGTCAGAGACCAAGAAGTAGTATCCTTTATAAAGAGGAATATCCTGACCAGGTTTGGAGTACCAGCTGAAATCATTTGTGACAATGGATAAGCAAGAGGCTACTGACTTTTGCAAAAGTTAGGGAATCAAAATGATCACGTCTACCCCGGTACATCCTCAAGCAAATGGACAAGCTGAATCCTCAAATATGATAATTGTCAACAACTTGAAGAAGAGATTAGGAGCCAAGAAAGGAAGATGGGCAGAAGAATTACCCTTTGTTTTGTGGGCTGATAGAACAACGGTAAAGAATGCAACTGGCCAGACTCCGTTTTCCTTAGTATTTGGAGCAGAAGCAGTGATCCCAACAGAGATGGTGATACCTACTGCAAGATCTATCCTCCGGGATCCTGAGCAGAATCCTGAAGCTTTGTGCCAAGATTTGGATACCATAGACGAGACGAGAGATGCAGCAAGGGTAAGGATGGTAGCATATCAACAAAGGATATCCAGAGCATATAACAAGAATATAAGGACTAGGAGGTTCCAAGTTGGAGATTGGGTGTTAAGAAAGGCTTTTCAAAATACCACTAATCCTGCCGATGGGAAGCTGGCTCCAAAGTGGGAAGGACCGTATGAGGTTGAATCAGAATTAGGAAAAGGAGCATACCGACTCAGGAGTATGGAGGGGGATATGCTACCAAGATCCTGGAATGCTGTACACTTAAAGCTCTATTTCAAGTAAGAATAGAATTTAATTTCTATCTTAGAATGGTATGTATTCTATCTCTTTTAAATATATTTGAATTCGTTTATTATCTTGAACCCAATACTGACTTAGGCATCGGAGGGGTGTTAGCCAAGCTAACACCCACCTTAGTTTAAGGTTGTTTTGCAGAATATGTCTCAGGATATAGCTCCAGGATATACACTCAAGATAGCTCGAAAGATTAGAGGATTGGCCCCCTCTCTCACGTCTAAGGGATCCTGATCCCTTCAAAGGTTTAAAGGTATTCACCTTTCTCTCGAATTGGGTTTGAACACCCCGCCTGGAGCGCAAGTCATCTAGAGATAGTTCAAGATAACGGGACCAGTTCATGTAAAAGTGGCTGACAATTTCCTTATTATTGACTATATCCTGGATCCTAAAGGTATACGAGGATTGATCACCCTCTCTCACGGAAGGGTATTTTCATATCCTCTAAGGTTTAAAGGTTTTCACCTTTCTAAGATTTGGAGTTTATACACTCTCGCCTGTAGCGCATAGATATCAGGGTTTATCCCCAGGATGTTAAGGGTTTATCCCCCAGGATATCAGGGTTTATCCCCAGGATATCAAGGTTCATCCCAGGATATTCGAGGTTTATGCAATTAAACTAGAGTATGACCATGTTAAACACAGGGGACATACATTGTTAGGGGAGGATTTTCCAATGATCAGTGATCCTCATTTACTGTTGGGCTTAGTGATCCTCAATTCTGTCTGAATTAGTGATCCTCAGAAAGTATTGTAGGATCAGGATCATGGATCATCATAAGGATCCTTATACTAACGATTGTCTACTTTGAAAATGATGTTGTTTTGCAGGAGTACGAGCTTGGACTTGTTCTTGGCGATATTCCTGGAGCATATTCCATATTTATTCTGCACGTGCATGGCTGAAATGGACGTTATGGAGGTCGTGGAGGACTTGCACCAATTGCGGAATGTTTGTTAGCTTAGATATTTTCCATTTTTAAAAGGGGATAGCGAGCTAAATAGAAAACACTTGGCTATTTTTAGCTTAACACACACACTAACAACTGCTCTCACCAGCTCTCGACAATTCACTTGGCGATTACACACTTTTTTGCACATTACACTATAGTGATCCTTGTAACTGGCTCGCTATCATCCGAAGTTGTATTACATTTCTTGTTTAATCTGAGTTGGTGATCGGTAGTTTCCATCACCCGAGGTTTTTTATGCCGGAGATCATTCATTGATCAAGGGCTTTTTCCTCGTATAAATCTTTGTGTCACTTGTTCATTACATTTCAGAGTGATCCTTAGTATTGTTCATTGATTCAAGCATCACACCTCACAACTTAAAGTTTGGTTGCATTATCATTGCTTGATTTTTGACCAAAACAGTTTGGCGCCCACCGTGGGGCAATTGGTGCTTCGTTCTTGAGAAATTATTGTTCTGGTGATCATTTCGGTTCATTACAATCAAGCAAATGGCTTCCTCAGCAAAGAACACATCAAGCTCTATGTCGGCGATCAGTTCTTCACAAGGCATTCCTCCTTTGCCTCCACCACCTTCTGGATCCCAGAAGAATGCTGAAAATGCTGCGAAGAGACAAACCCCCATTTTCCAAAAACCACCAACTTCTTCTGTTTCCACTAATCCTACTACTAATGATCTTTTTAATCTGATTTTGCAGATGAGGGATCGCATGCAAGAGCAGGACAAAACCAATGAACGGATCCTCCAAGAGATTGGTGATATCAAGAAACAGAAGAAATCAGTGGAGGATCACTCTCCTCTGATGCCAAGGTCATTGAATTTTGACACTCCAGTTGTAACTACCCTACAATCGGCAGTTCCGGGCATCCAGTATCAAAGTGGTCCATCAGAAAGGCGTTATGGAATGGCAACTATGAGTCAGGCATTTGGCTCTCACTTCCAACCTCAAGGATCCTGCTCTCAGCCATCGGGATCCTCTTTTCAGCATCAGGGATCCTTCATCAGCTCAGGAGGTTATTTAGGAATGCACCTGGTCCAAGGATCCTCCCTGGTCCAAGGACCCTCCCAGGTCCAAGGATCCTCCCAGGTCCAAGGATCCTCCCAGGTCCAAGGATCCTCCCAGGTCCAAGGATCCTTTATGAATCCAGGGTCCTTTCAGGTTCAAGGATCATCTCAGCCTCAAGGATCCAACATCTTTCAGGATCAAGGATTCCCAAGAAGTATGCAGCCTCGGAGCTCGGATGTTCATCAAGGAGACTTCATACCAATGCAAACCATTGCTTCCTCTGGTCCTTCAATTATACCAGAATCTCGTCCATATGGATTCACATCTGGAATTCCAAACACGAATCCTATGGGAGGTAACACTTTTAATAATTCATATAACACTAACCATGGCTCTATGCAGGATACAGGTATCAATCAGGTTATGGCCAGGGAGTTACAGAAACTCAAGGACATGATATCCAGTGTACCAGGAGTGGTCAAACCCATTCCTGAAATTGCAGATGGTAGCCATAGGATATCTCGCTTTGCACCACCTATTTGTGATGCTGAGATACCCAAAAGATTCCAGATACCATCCATGAAGCTGTATGATGGTTCAACGGATCCAGAAGAGCATGTAGCTCAATACAGGGAGAGTATGGAGATCAATCCAATTCCTGAGAGGTTAAAAGAAGCATGTCTATGCAAGGGATTTGGATCCACACTCACAGGATCTGCTCTTAAATGGCTGCTAAGTCTTCCCCCTTACTCTATTACTTCATTTTCTAATCTAGTTAATTTGTTTAATAGTCAATTCTCTTGTAGTAGAAAGTTTGAACGATTAACTAGTGATCTATATAGGGTAACACAAGGTCAAAATGAATCACTTAGAGATTATATCACTAAGTTTAGTAAAGAATCCTTAGATATCCCTAACCTAGATATAGCTACGGCTGTAGAAGCCTTCAAAATGGGATTGCTTAGGGATTCATTGTTCTATGATGATCTTGTTATGACCCCAAGCAGGAATCTTGATGAAGTAAGAACCAGGGCCCTTAGGTTCATCCGTCTAGAGGATGATAAAAGGATCCAGGAGAGATTGACAGGATCCTCAAAACAGGAAAAGCAAGGATCCTACTTCAGGAACAACAAATCTAAATCCTATAACAAATCTGATAACCAGAACGTGCATGCAGTGGAACAAGAAGAGGATGATGAGGATTATCCTCCTATTTATGAATACTGTTTTTCTGTTGATAACAATGAACTAATCCTTGCAATGTAGAATCTAGGTGAGAAAGCTAGGTGGCCGAGAAAAAGTGATAAACCAGCTGCTACAAAGGATAAGTCCAAGTGGTGTGCATATCATGAGGATTTCGGGCATCTCACTGAAGAGTGTATTGCACTAAGAAAGGAAATTGGTTACTTGTTGAGCAAGGGGCATTTAAAGGAACTTTTGGGACGAAAAAATCAAGGATCCAGGATCCTGAAATGATCCCGGAAAGGGCTCCTGCTCCTCCAGCAGATGCACAAGTTATAAACTTCATATCCGGTGGATCAGACATTTGTGGTACCTCCTTTTCAGCAGCAAAAAAGACATGCTAAGGAAACCAAGATGGATAATGGAGACAGACCCATCCGGACCTCCGTTGTTACCCAGGATAAAGTCATAACCTTTGATGAGGATGATCGTGTTGATGTCCAGGATCCTAATCATGATGATCTTGTAATAACATTGTTTGTTTCTAACCACTTTGTTCGCAGGATCCTTATAGATGGAGGAAGCTCTGTGAGCATCATTCAGCTTGATGTCCTCAAGAAGATGAATATCCCGGAGTCTGATATTGTCCCAAGATCCTCAGTACTTATGGAATTCAGTGGGGAAACTAAGAATACATTGGGGGACATCAAACTCCCAATCTATATTGAAGGATTGCATTCTTATCAAAAATTTTGAGTTATAGATTGCTTATCTTGTTGCAATGTTATGCTTGACAGGCCATGGATACATGATATGAAGGCAGTCCCATCCACCTATCATCAGTGTGTAAAGCTTCCAAGTCCATGGGGAGTGTTGAAAATTGAGAGTGATCAACAAGAGGCTAAGAATTGTTATACATCATCAATGAAGCCAGCCTCAAGACCAAGGGAGCAATAGCAATTAAAGTATCCTTCAAGAGATGTCTTGGAGGCAAGAGAGCAGGATGTAAAAGAAATCCTCATGGATCCTCATGATCCTGAATCCATAGTCTTCATAGGAACAGGGATCCTTAGCAACATTGAGCAGGATCTAGTATCCTTCCTTAAGAGGAGGAAATCCACCTTTTCCTGGAAACATGAAGACATGACAGGTATATCTAAGGATATAATTACTCATAAGCTTGGCATTGACAGGTCATTCAAGCCTATACATCAAAAGAGGAGGAAGTTTGCACCTGAAAGGAATGCTATTATCCAGGAAGAAGTAGATAAGTTACTTCGGGCAGGTATGATAAGAGAGGTTAAGTATCCAAGATGGTTAGCCAATGTGGTTGTTGTTCAAAATAAAAATGGAAAGTGGAGGGTATGTGTCGATTTTACTGATTTAAACAAGGCATGTCCCAAGGATCCTTTCCCATTACCCCACATTGACTCCATGGTGGATGCTACCGCGGGTCATAAGTTGTTGACTTTTATGGATGCTTCATCTGGATTTCAGCAAATTCAGATGGAACCATCTGATCAAGAGGATACAGCCTTTATGACCCCAACTGGTGTTAGGGGAGGATTTTCTGACAATTAGTGATCCTTATTCATTATCCTAACTAGTGATCCTTACTTCTGTGACAGGTGGTGATCCTCAGAAGGGCTTTAGGATCAGGATCATGGATCACTTCAAGGATCCTCATACTGACGATTGTTTACTTATGTTTTATAACATCTCGCAGGTATAACAAGCTTGACCAAGTCTTAGCGGCATTCTTGGAGAATATTCCCGAAGTATTCTGCACGTGCTAGATCAAAACTAGACGTTATGGAGAACGTGGAGGCTTGGCCCGAAAGTCGGAGAGTTTGTTAACTAGATATTTTTCTTATTTTAAAGGGGTAACGAGCTAGTTAGTGACACTTAGTCATTTTGGCAGTTACACACACTCGCAAATACGCTCATACAAGCTCTCGTTCAAACACTTAGCGATTTCATACACTTTTTACACACTTCACCGTAGTAATCCTTGTACCTAGCTCGTTACTATCCGAAGTTGTAAACGTTTATTCATTTATTTGAGCTTGGTGATCGGTAGTTTCCATCACCCGGGGTTTTTTGTGCCGGAGATCAACTCTTGATCAAGGGCTTTTTCCCCGTATAAATCCTTGTGTTGTTTGTGCATTCTACATTGAAGTGATCCTCATTGTTGTTACACATTTTAAGCATCATTCCCCTAAACAAAGAGTTTGGTTGCAATATCATCATCAGATTTTCTGACCAAAACAGTTTGGCGCCCACCGTGGGGCAATTGGTGCTTCGTCCCTAAGAAAATACGCATTTCTGTGCTTAATTAGGCTCACTACAACCAAGCAGATGGCTTCCTCATCGAAGAATGCTTCAAACTTGATGCCCTCATTCACTTCCTCACAAGGCGTTCCTCCTTTGCCTCCACCACCTTCTGGATCCCAGAAGAATACAGAGAATGCTGCGAAGAAACCGACCCCCATTTTCTCAAAACCACCTACTTCTTCTGTTTCAACTAATCCTACTACTAATGATCTCTATACCTTGATTTTGCAGATGAGGAATCATGCACAAGAGCAGGATAAGACCAACGAAAGGATCCTCCGGGAGATTGATGAAATTAAGAAACAGAAGAAAACGGCGGAGGATCATTCTCCACTGATGCCCAGATCTTTGAATTTTGACACTCCGGTGGTTACTTCTCAGCCGTCAGTGGTTCCAAACATTCAATATGCGGGTGGACCAAAAGGAGTGCACTACGGAACAACAGCTATGACTCAGGCACTAGGTTCATATTTCCAGCCAGCAGGATCCTATCCCCAGCATATGGGATCCCTCACGAGTACAGGAGGATATTCAGGAATGCAGCAAGTTCAAGGATCCTCCTTCGTTCCCGGATCGTCCCAAGTTCAAGGATCCTCCTTCGTTCCAGGATCATCCCAAGTTCAAGGATCCTCCTTCGTTCCAGGATCATCCCAAGTTCAAGGATCCTCCTTCGTTCCCGGATCGTCCCAAGTTCAAGGATCCTCCTTCGTTCCAGGATCATCCCAAGTTCAAGGATCCTTCTTCGTCCCAGGTTCATCCCAGTTTCAGGGATCCTTCCAAATGCCAGGATCCTTGAGGAGTTTGCAAACAGGAAGTTCAGATGTCCATCAAGGAGATTTTATTCCAATGCAGACCAATGCCTCTGCTGGCCCCTCGATCATTCCAGAATCTCAACAATATGGATTAACCTCCATATTTCCTAACTTGAATCCAATGGGAGGTAACACTTTTAATAATTCTCATACTACTAACCATGGTCTTATGCAGGATCCAGGTATCAATCAGGCCATGGCCAGAGAATTGCAAAAGCTAAAGGATATGATCTCGAGTGTTCCGGGAGTAGTCAAACCTATTCCAGAGATTGCAGATGGGAGCCACAAGATATCTCGCTTTGCACCGCCAATCTGTGATGCTGAGATACCCAAGAGGTTCCATGTGCCGACAATGAAACTGTATGATGGTTCGACGGATCCTGAAGAACACATAGCACAATATAGGGAGAGGATGGAGATCAATCCAATCCCAGAAAAGTTAAAGGAAGCATGCCTATGCAAAGGATTCGGATCCACTCTTACTGGATCAGCTCTCAAATGGCTGCTAAGTCTTCCTCCCTATTCTATTACCTCATTTGCAAACCTAGTTAACTTGTTTAATACTCAGTTTTCCTGTAGTAGAAAATTTGAACGACTAACTAGTGATTTATATAGGATAACCCAGGGTCATAATGAATCATTAAGGGATTACATTACCAAATTTAGTAAAGAATCCTTAGACATTCCCAACTTAGATATAGCCACGGCTGTTGAAGCCTTCAAAATGGGATTACTTAGGGATTCCTTATTTTATGATGATCTTGTTATGACACCGTGCAGGAACCTAGATGAGGTAAGAACCCGGGCCCTCAGGTTCATCCGGCTAGAGGATGATAAGAGGATTCAGGAGAGGATAACAGGATCCTCAAAGCAGGATAAGCAAGGATCCTCACTCAGAAACAACAAGTTCAGATCCTACAACAAATCTGATAATCAGAACGTGCATTCTATTGATCAAGAAGAGGATGATGAGGATTATCCTCCAATTTCTGAATATTGCTTTAGTGTTGACAACAATGAACTAATCCTTGCCATGCAGAACCTAGGTGATAAAGCTAGATGGCCAAGAAAGAATGACAGGCCAGCTGCAACTAAGGATAAATCAAAGTGGTGTGCATATCATGAAGATTTTGGGCACCTCACAGAAGAATGCATCGCATTAAGAAAGGAGATTGGATACTTGTTGAGCAAAGGGCATCTAAAAGAGTTGTTGGGTAGGAAAAAGTCAAGGACTCAGGATCCTGAAAGGATCCCTGAGAAGGCTCCAGCCCCTCCAGCAGATGCACAAGTGATAAACTTTATTTCTGGGGGATCTGACATTTGTGGCACATCCTTCTCAGCAGCTAAGAGGCATGCGAAGGAAACTAAAATGGATAACGGAGAAAGGCCAGTTCGAACATCGAGTGTCTCCGAAGGAAAAGTCATAACCTTTGATGAAGAGGATCGTATTGATATCCAGGATCCTCATCACGATGGTTTAGTTATTACTCTTTTTATATCTAACTATTTTGTCCGCAGGATCCTAATAGACGGAGGAAGTTCAGTGAACATTATCCAGCTCGATGTTCTAAAGAAGATGGGTATCCCTGAATCAGAGATCATACCAAGATCCTCCGTGCTCGTGGGATTTAGTGGCGAGACCAAGAACACCCTGGGGGACATTAAACTCCCAATATATATTGAAGGCTTACACTCTTATCAAAAGTTTTGTGTTATTGACTGTTTATCTTGTTGTAATGTTATCCTTGGCAGGCCCTGGATACACGATATGAAAGCAGTCCCATCTACTTACCATCAATGTGTGAAGCTCCCTAGTCCTTGGGGAATAGTAAAGATTGATAGCGATCAGCAGGAAGCTAAGGATTGCTACACTTCATCGATGAAACCAGCTTCGAAGTCAAGGGAGCAATAGCAATCAAGGTATCCTCCAAGGAGTGTCTTGGAGGCCAGAGAGCAGGATGTGGTAGAAATCCTCATGGATCCTGAAGATCCTGAATCCAAAATCTATATCGGGTCAGGAATCCTTGGCGAAATGAAAGAAGACCTCATATCCTTCCTCAAAAGGAGAAAGACTACCTTTGCATGGAAACACGAAGACATGACTGGTATATCCAAGGATGTTATCACTCATAAGCTCGGCATCGACAGATCCTTCAAACCAATCCATCAAAGGAGAAGGAAGTTTGCACCAGAAAGGAATGCCATTATCCAGGAAGATGTAGAGAAATTGCTCCGGGCAGGTATGATTAGAGAAGTCAAGTATCCAAGATGGTTGGCCAATGTGGTTGTTGTTCAAAAGAAAAACGGAAAGTGGAGGGTATGTGTCGATTTTACCGATTTAAATAAGGCATGTCCCAAGGATCCTTTCCCTTTACCCCACATTGACTCCATGGTGGATGCAACTGCGGGTCATGAACTGTTAACTTTTATGGATGCTTCATCTGGATTCCAACAAATCCAAATGGAACCATCCGACCAAGAGGATACGGCCTTCATGACTCCAACTGGTATATATTGCTATATTGCTATGCCGTTCGGATTGAGAAATGCAGGTGCAACGTACCAAAGGTTGGTGAATATGATGTTCAAGGATCAGATTGGACAAACTATGGAGGTTTACATAGATGATATGGTGGTAAAATCCATAAGGGCTGAGGATCACCTAAAGGATTTGGAGGAAGCATTTGATATCCTTGACAAATATAATATGAAGCTTAATCCTTCAAAATGTCATTTTGGTGTTAAAGCAGGTAAATTCTTAGGATACATGGTGACTAAGAGAGGCATTGAAGCTAGCCCGGAACAAATCAAAGCAATAGTGAACATCAAATCTCCGGCCAATGCTAAGGATGTTCAAAGGCTAACAGGCAGGATAGCAGCCTTGAACAGATTCATATCCAAGTCCTCCGAGAAGTGTAAAGAATTCTATGATATCCTAAGGAAGAACAAGAAATTTGAGTGGACGGAGAAGCATGAAAATGCTTTAAAAGCCCTCAAAGATTACCTATCCTCGGCCCCGGCTTTGATGAAACCAGAAAAAGGTGATGTGTTATCCTTGTATCTTGCAGTATCCTCAAAAGCAGTAAGTGCGGTCCTTGTTAAGGATCATCAAGGTACACAACATCCTGTCTATTATGTAAGTAAAAGTTTACTTGATGCCGAATCCAGGTACTCACACCTTGAAAAACTTATTCTTGCATTAATAATGGCATCTACTAAGTTAAGACATTATTTTGAAACTCATGTTATCATTGTTAAAACTAATTTTCCAATTAAGAATGTCCTCAGGAAACCAGAGATGTCCGGAAGGATGGCTAAGTGGGCAGTAAAGCTGAGTGCCTATGATATAAGATATGAGCCTAGGACAGCTATCAAATCCCAAGCATTAGCTGACTTTGTGGCTGATTTCAGTAGTGATCTACAAGAAGAAGCTGAGCTAGAGGTCCAGCAACTAGAAGAGACCAAGGATCCTTGGATACTCCACACTGATGGATCCTCAAATGTCAAAGGCACAGGGCTTGGAATACTACTAAAATCGCCACAGGGGGACATAATACCCCATTCTATAGCTTGTGAGTTCCAAACCACTAATAATGAGGCTGAATATGAAGCCTTAATTGCTGGTTTGCAAATTGCAAAACATATGGGGATCAGGTATCTTGAGGTACACGTAGATTCTTTGTTAATTACAAATCACTTTAATGGATCATATGCTGTTAAAGGTGAAAAGCTAACCAAATATTTGGAGATAGTCAAAAGTTTGGCACTCTCTTTTGTCTCTTTTAGTTTGTCACAGGTACCAAGGGAAGAAAATACAGAAGCTGATGCATTAGCTAACTTAGGATCATCTTTGAAGATCCCAGAGGATATCAAGATCCCTATTATCCATATCCTGACCCCAGCTATTGAGGATCATGTGGCTATGGAGATAGGGAATAATTCTGCAATGATCCCTAGTGAGAATACTCAATCCTATTCAGGATCCGGATCATGGATCTCACCAATTATGAGATACTTACAACATGGAGAGATTCCTACAGGAGAAAACCCTAGGGCTTTCAAATCTAAGGTATCTCAATTCACAATTATGAATAATATGTTGTATAGGCGATCTCTTGCAGGACCATACTTGAGATGCATTGAGGATCCTGAAGTTCAAGAAGTTTTAAAAGACTTCCATGAAGGAGATTGTGGAAATCACACTGGGGGCAGGGCTTTATTCTCAAGGATCCTGAGGACAGGATACTACTGGCCAACCATGAAGAAAGATGCTGTGGAGTATGCCAGAAGATGTGATCCTTGCCAGAGACACAGCAATATCCTTCATCAACCAGCCGAACTATTGCATCCTATATCCTCCTCTTGGCCATTTATGAGATGGGGTATGGATATAGTTGGCAAGCTCCCTAAGGCACCTGGTGGAAAAGTATTCATGCTAGCTATGACTGATTACTTCTCCAAGTGGATAGAGGCTGAAGCTTTTGCCCAAGTTAGAGAAAAGGAAGTTATATCCTTCATTAAAAGAAATATTATAACTAGATTTGGAATTCCCTCTGAGATTATATGTGATAATGGTTCCCAATTTATTGGGGGCAGAACCACTAACTTTTGTGACAGCTGGGGGATTAGGATGATAACATCAACACCAGTCCACCCACAAGCTAATGGTCAAGCAGAATCATCCAACAAGATCATCATCAACAACTTGAAGAAGAAGCTTGGATCCAAGAAAGGAAAATGGGCAGAAGAGCTACCCTATGTGCTCTGGGCTGACAGGACAACCCCTAAGAATGCTACTGGTCAAACACCATTCTCTTTGGTGTTTGGGGCAGAATCAGTGATCCCAACAGAAATGGTGGTTCCTACTGCTAGAACAAGTACCCGTGATCCTGAGGAAAATGATGAAAACTTGGCTCAAGACCTGGATACTATTGAAGAAATCAGGGATATGGCTAGGATCAGGATGGCCAGTTATCAACAAAGAATGGCTGGTGCTTACAATAAAAATGTCAGGATCAGGAGGTTTCAAGTTAGAGATATGGTGTTAAGGAAAGCATTTCAGAATACCACCAATCCTGCTGATGGAAAATTGGCTCCAAAATGGGAAGGCCCTTATTTGATTGAAGCTGAAGCGGGAAAGGGGGCATATAGATTGCTAACCATGGAAGGTGAATTGCTACCAAGAGCTTGGAATGCTGTCCACTTGAAGAAATATTTCATGTAAGCAGGATCCTTATGGTATAGGTGATCCTCATCGAAGAGATATCCTTAAAGGATCCTCAAAGTATCGGTGATCCTTACTCAGGTAATATCCTAATCTTGAACTATTTCATTTCTTAATTTTTTCATCTAAGGATAAGGATCATGTATCCTTTATCCATCTCTCACGTGAGTTCAAGTTTTGAAAGCTCAGGTATCTTCAGCACAACATTGGTTATCCACAGAAGCAATCCGTCCTTTGGGTTTAACCCCAGTTATTTGGGCTTGTCCCCAGATTCCGCCTGTAGCGCACGATGATCCTGGTATAGTTCAAGGCTTTGGGACCAGTACTCATTATAGGGGCTGATAATTCCATTGTTCTGGCTATGCTTAGGATCCTACGTATAATGGTAGACGTACCATACATCCATTCATAAGGTTTCTAACGTTTTCACGTTAGCTAAGGTTTCTAACGTTTTCACGTTAGCTAAGGTTTTGGCATCTTCATGTCACTAAGTTTGGATAGTCGCCAGTTAGGGCCATACTCCAGTTTACATACGATCCTTGGGCTTGTCCCCAGTTATCCTTGGGCTTGTCCCCAGTTATCCTTGGGCTTGTCCCCAGTTATCCTTGGGCTTGTCCCCAGTTATCCTTGGGCTTGTCCCCAGTTGCTAACTCTTTTCTTATATCGGCTTAGTCCCAAGTTATGCTCTATTTCAGGTCCTTGAAGATAGGCAGCTAGGGATCCTTGATCCTTATTTCACTCTAAGGTTTATCTTATAGTTATCCTTATTATGGTTAGGATTCTAACTAGGATCCTCAGGTATGATCCTTAACTTTTTTGGTTTTATTAATTATTCATTTGAATAACCCCTATACTTGACAACTGAACTTGTGTTTCTTAAACTATATCATTTTTAAAACTTATCGGTTATGAGATATGTGATCCTTGTTCATATCTTAAACTTTTAGGATATCTTTTCTAATTTTTCAAGGCTTGATAAGTATAAACAAATTGAACATTATAACAGTTGGAAAATAACATACTAAAAAGGATAACAACACAAAATAAGCGACAAAAGGTTAAGTTTTTATTTATTAACATAAGACTAACCCTTTAAAGGTTGTCAAAATTACCTACCCGAGCTTCTACCAGCAAAACGTGGCCCGTCCGCTGGGGTAGGTAAAGGGTGTCCATGATAATGAGTTCAAAAGTAGTGCAGGAATATAAAGGCAGCAGGATCACAATGGCTTCATCCCCCAAACAGAGGATCCCTCCACCAATTGCAATCCTGCCTATTGTCCGAAGGATCATACATGATCCTTAATCCTAAAAACCTATTGTTCAAAGTACAACCCATGAAATTGTCTTAAACATCACAACCACAAAAAAAAACCACCAAACTAAAAAAATTGGGCTCCGGCCTTAGCACATATATCCATCATCGCCCAATTGTGCAGCCTACATCTTTGCTGCATCCTCTTCTCCTCCAGCTGCGGTATCCTTCACCTGATCCTTCCCACTGCCACTTGCTTCAATCGCCAAGACTTCAGTAGCCTCCTCTTCCTCATCCTCAAGCTCAGCCAACCTTTCCTTCCAACCCTCAATATCCCAGCTGTTCTTATCAAAGCTAGGATCTTGAGCTTCTTGGGCCATCTTCAACTTAGTCTGATACATTGTGATGGCAGCAGAGAGCTTGGCATTTTCGATGAGGTCATGCTTTTCATAATCAAAGTTAACCAGCACCTTGGCCATTGCCTGCTTGGTATCCTGGAGTTCCTTCCGAGCATCAGCAAGTGCAAGATCTTTGAGCACGGCAACCTGTTGAAGATCAGCTATTTTCTTGTCCAGCTCCTCAATATTGCCCACATAATCCTCGATCTCAGCAAATTTCTGCAGAAAGAAGATAAGGCAGTTCAAGGTCAAGTGATCCTCATAAGAGCTGGATACCTAGGCAAAGTTAAGGATCCTTACTTCATTGAAGTACTCAAGGAATTGGTGGCGGATCAGTGGCAGCCCTTGAAGATCCTCAGCATCAGAAATTTTCCTCTTCTTGACACCCTTTCCTTTAGTGGGTGCCTTTGGAATGGAAATGCTGGGACTATTGGTGGATCTCTTCCTTCTGGGTCGTACGAGATCAAGGTCAGTGGTGTTGAATTGGGAAACAGGCTTGACAGATTTTCCAGCACCTACACAATCAAAATAAGATAAGTATCTTTTCTTAATTCATATTTCACTATTTGTTTAAACTTTGGACAAGGATACTTACTTGACATTGTGACAGAGCCTGAGGATACCTCCTGTGAATCTTGGGTTGTTGTCTTGAAAGTTCTTATCTCAGGGTCAAGTTTTTTGAAGGCAAGGAGCCTCTCTTTAGCAGCAGGGGACAGTTTGAGGTGTGAGACGGTGATAGCTGCAAAATAAGAAAGCAAAAATATAAGTTATCCTTACATCAAAAGAAAGTTCCTGGTGATCCTTATCAGGATCCTCCATCCTACCATGGGTAGCCCAATTTTTAGGAAGATCCTTTCCATCCTGGATAGAATCTCTCTTGACAAAAAAGAAACGTCGCTTCCAATTAGTGTCATTCTTGGTGGCTTTGAAGATCGGGTGTTCCTCACCAGGCTTACGTTTGAACAAGTAACGATGAGAGCCAAAGGTGGTAAGATCATATAGCTCTCCCAGCTCTGCCATTCCTAGATCTATTCCCTCCTCATCAATGATCCTTTCAAGGGTATGCAAAACCCTCCAAATCATCGGCATGGCTTGGATATAAGAGATGCCGGTTAGGGAGAAGAAAGATTGGGTGAAGGCTGGAAAAGGATAAGAATAACCTATGGTGAACGGAGTGACGGGGAAAGCAACCCACTTATCGGATATATGATCGCTCAAGGCATTGGGGTCAAAAGGCCTGAATTCGGTGTTTGCCGGAAAGCAATAGCGAATCCTATCTATCTGAGCATCATTGAAGCAGCAACGTTCTTTAATGGAATCTTCAATGATCCCTTGGCTTTTCGGAGGACTATTCTTCGGATGATCCTTGGCTGGTGAACTTCGAAGCAACATTTTCGTACTGACGAAGATAGAAGAACAGAGCAAGAGAAGGAAAAGGATAGAGAGAGAGAATACCTGAACGTCTTCGGAATGTGGATTATAAAGGGAGTTTCTCTGAAAATTTAAATGCATTTGATCCTATCTATATCTCTATTTATAATCATGATCTTGCAGGTTGTCACTTCCGTGACATCATCATCGCAACGGCTAGTTCAAAATTAACGGCTATATATCCGTTAGTTTGTTACGGATAAGATCAAGAAAACATAACTCGCTAATTTTACAATTTTACTCCTTATATTTTGGGGGCAATTGTTAGGGGAGGATTTTCTGACAATTAGTGATCCTTATTCATTATCCTAACTAGTGATCCTTACTTCTGTGACAGGTGGTGATCCTCAGAAGGGCTTTAGGATCAGGATCATGGATCACTTCAAGGATCCTCATACTGACGATTGTTTACTTATGTTTTATAACATCTCGCTGGTATAACAAGCTTGACCAAGTCTTAGCGGCATTCTTGGAGAATATTCCCGAAGTATTCTGCACGTGCTAGATCAAAACTAGACGTTATGGAGAACGTGGAGGCTTGGCCCGAAAGTCGGAGAGTTTGTTAACTAGATATTTTTCTTATTTTAAAGGGGTAACGAGCTAGTTAGTGACACTTAGTCATTTTGGCAGTTACACACACTCGCAAATACGCTCATACAAGCTCTCGTTCAAACACTTAGCGATTTCATACACTTTTTACACACTTCACCGTAGTGATCCTTGTACCTAGCTCGTTACTATCCGAAGTTGTAAACGTTTATTCATTTATTTGAGCTTGGTGATCGGTAGTTTCCATCACCCGGGGTTTTTTGTGCCGGAGATCAACTCTTGATCAAGGGCTTTTTCCCCGTATAAATCCTTGTGTTGTTTGTGCATTCTACATTGAAGTGATCCTCATTGTTGTTACACATTTTAAGCATCATTCCCCTAAACAAAGAGTTTGGTTGCAATATCATCATCAGATTTTCTGACCAAAACAACTGGTATATATTGTTATATTGCTATGCCATTTGGACTAAGGAATGCAGGTGCTACTTATCAAAGGCTAGTCAATATGGTGTTCAAGGAACAAATTGGACACACCATGGAAGTCTATATTGATGACATGGTGGTTAAGTCCAAGAAAGCTGAGGATCACCTTGAAGACTTGGAGGAAGCATTCAATATCCTTGATAAATTTAACATGAAACTAAATCCTTCCAAGTGTCATTTTGGTGTTAAGGCAGGTAAATTTTTAGGCTATATGGTGACAAAGAGGGGCATTGAAGCAAGTCCAGAGCAAATCAAGGCTATTGTGAATATCAAATCTCCTGCCAACGCTAAGGATGTGCAAAGATTGACAGGCAGGATCGCAGCCTTGAACAGGTTCATATCCAAATCCTCAGAAAAGTGCAAGGAATTCTATGACATCCTGAGGGAGAACAAGAAATTTGAATGGACTGAAAAGCATGAAAGTGCCCTCAAAGCTCTTAAGGATTACCTATCCTCAGCCCTGGCCTTGATGAAACCAGAAAAAGGGGATATATTATCCTTATACTTAGCAGTATCCTCAAAAGCAGTAAGTGCGGTCCTTGTTAAGGATCACCAAGGTACACAACATCATGTTTATTATGTAAGTAAGAGTTTACTTGATGCTGAATCCAGGTATTCACACTTAGAGAAACTTATCCTTGCATTAATTATGGCATCTACTAAATTAAGACATTATTTTGAGACTCATGCCATTATTGTTAAGACTAATTTTCCAATTAAGAATGTTCTCAGGAAACCTGAAATGTCAGGAAGGATGGCTAAGTGGGAAGTGAAGCTTAGTGCATATGATATAAGATATGAACCAAGGACTGCCATCAAATCCCAAGCCTTAGCTGACTTTGTGGCAGATTTTAGTAATGATTTGCAAAAGGAAGCTGAGTTAGAAGTCCAACAGCTTGAGGAAACTAAGGATCCTTGGATACTCTTCACTGATAGAGCCTCTAATGTAAAAGGAACAGGGCTTGGAATACTACTAAAATCGCCACAGGGGGACATAATACCCCACTCCATAGCTTGTGAATTTCAAACTACCAACAATGAGGCTGAGTATGAAGCCTTGATAGCTGGTTTGCAAATTGCTAAGCATATGAGGATCAGGTATCTTGAGGTACATGTAGATTAATTATTAATCACTAATCACTTTAATGGATCATATGTTGTTAAAGGTGAAAAGCTAATCAAATATTTAGAGATAGTCAAAGAATTGGCACTCTCTTTTGTTTCCTTTAGTTTGACACAGGTACCAAGGGAAGAGAATGCAGAGGCTGATGCATTAGCCAATCTAGAATCATCCTTGAAGATCCCAGAGGATATCAAGATCCCTATTATCCATATCCTGACCCCTGCTATCGAGGATCATGTAGCTATGGAGATAGGAGAAGATTCTGCAATCATCCCTAGTGAAGATACTCAATCTCATTCAGGATCATGGATCCTTCCAATTATGAGATACATACAACATGGAGAGATTCCTACAGGAGAAAACCCTAGGGCTTTCAAAATCAAGGTATCTCAATTTACAATATTGAATAATATGTTGTATAAACGATCTCTTGCAGGTCCATATCTAAGATGCATAGAGGATCCTGAAATCCAAGAAGTCCTAAAGGATTTCCATGAAGGAGATTGTGGAAACCACACCGGGGGCAGAGCATTATTCTCAAGGATCCTGAGGACAGGATACTATTGGCCTACTATGAAGAAGGATGTTGTGGAGTATGCCAAGAAGTGTGATCCTTGTCAGAGACACAGTAATATCCTTCACCAACCAGCAGAACTTTTGCATCCTATATCCTCTTCTTGGCCATTTATGAGGTGGGGAATGGATATAGTTGGTAAGCTTCCTAAGGCACCTGGTGGAAAAGTATCCATGCTTGCTATGACTGATTACTTCTCCAAGTGGATAGAGGCTGAAGCCTTTGCTCAAGTCAGAGAAAAAGAAGTGATATCCTTTATTAAGATAAACATTATTACTAGATTTGGTATCCCTTCTGAAATTGTCTGTGATAATGGATCCCAGTTTATTGGGAATAGAACTACTAACTTTTGTGACAGTTGGGGGATTAAGATGATAACATCAACACCAGTCCGCCCACAAGCTAATGGTTAGGCAGAATCATCCAACAAGATCATCATCAACAATTTGAAGAAAAAGCTTGGATCCAAGAAAGGAAAGTGGGCAGAAGAACTACCTTATGTACTATGGGCTGATACGACAACTCCCAAGAATGCCACTGGCCAAACTCCATTCTCTTTGGTATTCGGGGTAGAATCAGTGATCCCTACAGAGATGGTGGTTCCTACTGCAAGAACAAGCATTCGTGATCCTGAAGAAAATACTGAAAACTTGGTTCAAGACTTGGATACTATAGAAGAACTCAGGGATTTGGCAAGGATAAGGATGGCCAGTTATCAACAAAGGATGGCTGGAGCCTACAACAAAAATGTCAGGATCAGGAAATTCCAAGTTGGAGATATGGTGTTAAGGAAAGCATTTCAGAATACCACCAATCCTGCTGATGGAAAGTTGGCACCAAAGTGGGAAGGCCCTTACTTGATCGAAGCTGAGGCAGGAAAGGGGGCATATCGATTGCTAACAATGGAAGGTGACTTGCTACCAAGAGCTTGGAATGCTATCCATTTGAAGAGATACTTTATGTAACAAGGATCCATGATCCTTACCTGACAAGTATCCTTGAAGGATCCCTACAGGACCGATGATCCTCATTTTGGTAATGATCTAATCTCAAACTATTTCATTCATTAATTATCTTATATAAGGATAAGGATCCTGCATCCTTTATCCTCCTTTCACTTGATTCTGAGTTTTGAAGGTTCAGGTATCCTTAACAAAGGATTGAGTATCCACAGAAGTATCCAGTTATTTGGGCTTGACCCCAGTTATTTGGGCTTGACCCCAGTTATTTGGGCTAGTCCCCAGTTTGGGCCTGTCCCCAGTTTCGCCAGTAGCGCACGATGATCCTGGTATAGTTCATGGAAATGGGACCAGTACTCGCTTTAGGGGCTGACAATTTCATTGTACTGGCTATATTCAGGATCCTACGTATAATGGTAGACGTACCATACATCTGTTCCTGAGGTTTCTAATGTTTTCACGTTAGCTAAGGTTTTGGCATTTTCATGTCACTAAGTTTGGATAGTCACCAGTGAGGGCCATACTCCAGTTTACACACGTTCCTTTGGGGTTATCCCCAGTTATCCTTTGGGCTTGTCCCCAGTTATCCTTTGGGCTTGTCCCCAGTATATTGGGCTTGTCCCCAGAATTGTTGGGCTTGTCCCCAGTTATTAACTTTTATCTTATATTGGCTTAGTCCCAAGTTGTATCCTATTTCAGGTTTTTGAAGCTAAATGACCAAGGATCCTTGATCCTTACCTTCTACTAAGGTTTGTCTTTTGGTTATCCTAATTATAAGTGTTAAAGGATAGGATCCTAACTTGGATTCTCAGGTATGATCCTTAATTACTTTGATTTTATTTATTATTTACATGACTGACCCTTATCCTTTGACAACTGAACTTATGGTCCTTAAACTACACTACTTTTCAGAACTTGTCGACTATAGGATATGTGATCCTTTATCATATCCTAAACTTTTTGAGGATATTAATTAAATTTTTTCTTTACTTGATAAGTTTAGACAAAATGAATATCACAACAATTGAAAAGTAAAGTACTAACAAGGATAGCAACACGGGTGATAGCCAAAAAGTTAAAGTTATTTTATTCACAAAACGTTAAACTGTTTAAGGTTGTCAAAATTGCCAACCCACGTTTCTACCAGCAAAACGTGGCCCGTCCACATGGGTTGGCAAAGGGTGTCCATTGTTTACGGGTCTTTGTAGTGCAGGAAATAAAAGACGGAAGGATAACGAGTGGCTTCATCCCCCAAACAGAGGATCCATCCATCACCCATTATCATGCCTATTGTTCAAGGATCCATAATCCTTCACCCTAGAAGCTATTGTCTAAAGTTATTACAACCCCAAGATTGTTTCAAAACACCATAACCAACATAAAACTACCAAATTCTAAAAAATGGGCTCTGGCTACGTCTAGAAATGTCCTTCATCGCCCATTCCTGTAGCTTACACCTATGTTGCATCACCATCTCCTTCAGCTCCAGCGTCATCCACCTGATCCTTGACTCCACTGCCGCCAGCCTCGATTGCTAAGACCTCTTCTTCATCATCCAGCTCAGCCAATCTAGCCTTCCAGCCCTCTACGTCCCAGCTGCTCTTGTCAAAGTCAGGATCCAGAGCTTCTTGGGCCATCTGCAACTGGGTTTTGTACATAGCAATGGCAGCGGAGATTTTAGCATCATTGGTGATCTCATTTTTCTCCTGATCAGCAGTAATGTGAGCCAAGACAAGTTCCCTCTTCACCAGATTGACATCATTTTCAAGGGAGGCAATCTTCTTATCCTTGGCCAGCATCATCTTTTGGAGATTCACGCATTTCTGCTCAACTTCTTCAACACTGCCTACGTAATCCTCGATTTCAGCGAATTTCTGCAAAAAGACAATATAAAGCTTAGGATAACATGATCCTCAAGTGGGCAGGATAACTAAGTTAAGTTAGTGATCCTTACATCAGCAAAGTACTCAAGGAACTGGTGGCGGATCAGAGGCAGGCCTTCTAGGTTGTCAGCTTCAGAGGCTTTCCTCTTCTTTCCCTTGGAGGTAGTAGCCTTGGGGATGGCAGCACTTGGGCTAGCAGCAGCCTTCTTCCTTCCGGACCTAGGACCAACAGTGGTGAGGTCGGTGACACTGAAACAGATAGCAGATTTCGATGATTTTCCAGCACCTACACATTCAAAAACAGATAAGTATCCTTATTTCATTTTCATTTAAGCATTTAATTACATATAAACATGGATACTTACTTGACATTGTGACAGAACCTGAGGATACCTCTTGAGAATCTTGGGTATTTGCTTTAAATGATCTTATTTCAGGATCAAGCCTCTGAAAAGCAGCAAGCCTTTCCTTCGTTGCAGGTGTTGAAAAAGGTGTGCGACAGTGATAGCTGCAAAATAGAAACAAAAGGATGTTAGTGATCCTCAGCAGAAACAAGGTCATCTGGTGATCCTTCTAAGGATCCTCTATCCTACCATGGGTGGTCCATTCTCTAGGCAGATCCTTTCCATCAGGGAGAGAATCCCTTCTGACAAAGAAGAATCGCCGTTTCAAGTTTGTGTCATTCTTAGTGGCTTCGAAGATGGGGTGTTCTTCACCAGGTTTATGTTTGAGTAGATATCGGTGGGATCCATGGCTAACAAGGTCATACATCTCTGCAAACTCCGACATTCCCATATCAATTCCTTCATGTTCCATGATCCTTTCAAGGGTATACAAGACCCTCCAGGTCATAGGCATTGCTTGGATGTTGGAGATGCCTGTGAGAGAGAAAAAGGATTGGGTGAAATCTGGAAAAGGATACGAGTATCCTATTGTAAATGGTGTGACCGGAAAAGCCACCCAAGTTTCAGAAATATAGTCACTTAGAACGGTGGGGTCAAATGGTTTGAAAACGGTGTTCGACGGGAAACAATGGCGGATTCTGTCCATCTGTGGATCGGTAAAGCAGCATCTTTCTTTCGCAGAATCTTTGATGATCTCTTGGGACTTCAGGGGACTGTCCTTACGGTGATCCTTAGCCGGCGAAGATCTCAACATCATCTTGATCGCAGATAAAGATGAGGAAAGAAGGAACAGAGAAAGAAGATGAAGAGAGAAAGGAGAGAGAATTACCTGATCGGATCTTCGAATGAGGATTTAAAGGAGGAAACACACGAATTTAAATGCTCTCTAACCCTTATCTCTAACTTCAGTTTATAATGATGATCTTGCAGGGTAGTCACTTCAGTGACATCAGGATGGCAACAGATAGTTCGATTACAACGGCTATATATCTGTTAGTTGGTTACGGATAAGAACAAGAAAATACAACTCGTTTATTTACAAATTACTCCTTATATTTTGGGGGCAATTGTCAGGGGAGGATTTTCCAATGAACAGTGATCCTCATTTACTGTTGGACTTAGTGATCCTCAATTCTGTCTGAATTAGTGATCCTCAGAAAGTATTGTAGGATTAGAATCATGGATCATCATAAGGATCCTTATACTAATGATTGTCTACTTTGAAAATGATGTTGTTTTGCAGGAGTACGAGCTTGGACTTGGTCTTGGCGATATTCCTGGAGCATATTCCATATTTATTCCGCACGTGCATGGCTGAAATGGACGTTATGGAGGTCGTGGAGGACTTGCACCAATTGCGGAATGTTTGTTAGCTTAGATATTTTCCATTTTTAAAAGGGGATAGCGAGCTAAATAGAAAACACTTGGCTATTTTTAGCTTAACACACACACTAACTGTTTTGGTCAAAAAATCAGATGAGGATATTGCAACCAAACTCTCGGTTACGGGGTATGATGCTTGAAATGTATAACAATGATGAGGATCACTTTAATGTAAAATTGCACAAACAACACAAGGGTTTATACGGGGAAAAAGCCCTTGATCAAGAGTTGATCTCCGGCACAAAAAACCCCGGGTGATGGAAACTACCGATCACCAAGCTCAAATAAATGAATAAATGTTTACAACTTCGGATAGTAACGAGCTAGGTACAAGGATCACTATCGTGAAATGTGTAAATGTGAGTGAAAACGAATGAATGTTCGTCGAGAGCTTCAAGTGTGCGAGTATATGAGTGTATGTAGCTGTAAAAAATGACTAAGTGTTTCCCTACTAGCTCGTTACCCCTTTTAAAATAGAAATTTAACTACCAAACTAACTATCCGACTTTTGTGCCAAGCCCCCACGTTCTCCATAACGTCCATTTTTAGCTAAGCACGTGCAGAATAGTTTGGGAATATTCTCCAGGAATGTCGCCAAGACTTGGTCAAGCTAGTTATACCTGTGAGATAGTACAAAACATAAGTAAACAATCGTCAGTACGAGGATCCTTAAAGTGATCCATGATCCTGATCCTGAAGCTCTTCTGAGGATCACCACCTGTCACAGAAGTAAGGATCACTAGTTAGGATAACGAATAAGGATCACTAATTGTTAGAAAATCCTCCCCTAACAATTGCCCCCAAAATATAAGGAGTTAAATTGTAAATATGTGATTTATATTTTACTGATCTTATCCACAACAAACTAACGGATATATAGCCGTTAAAATAGAACTAGCCGTTGCGATCATGACGTCACGGAAGTGACAATCCTGCAGAATCATAATTATAAATAGAGATATAGATAGGATCATTATGCATTCAAATTCGAAAGAAACTCCCTTTAAATTCTCAGTCGACGATCAACCAGGTATTTCTTTCTCCTCTTTCTTCCTCTCTTACTCTGTTTTTCTTTCTTTATCTCCGTCACTTCGAAAATGTTGCTCCGAAGTTCACCGGCCAAGGATCACCCAAAGAACAGTCCTCCGAAAAGCCAGGGGATCATTGAAGACTCTATTAAAGAACGCTGCTGCTTCAATGATGCTCAGATAGATAGGATCCGCCACTGCTTTCCGGCGAACACCGAATTTAGGCCTTTTGACCCCAATGCCCTGAGCGATCATATCTCCGATAAGTGGGTTGCTTTCCCCGTCACTCCTTTCACCATAGGCTATACATATCCTTTTCCAGCCTTCACCCAATCTTTCTTTTCCCTAACCGGCATCTCTTATATCCAAGCCATGCCGATGATTTGGAGGGTTTTGTACACCCTTGAAAGGATCATCGATCAGGAGGGAATAGATCTAGGAATGGCAGAGCTAGGAGAACTGTATGATCTTACCACCTTTGGCTCTCACCGTTATTTGTTCAAACGTAAACCCGGTGAGGAACACCCGATCTTCAAAGCCACCAAGAATGATGCTAATTGGAAACGGCGCTTCTTTTTTATCAAGAGAGATTCCATCCAGGATGGAAAGGATCTTCCTAAAAAATGGGCTACCCATGGTAGGATGGAGGATCCTGAGAAGGATCACCAGGAACTTTCTTTTGATGTAAGGATAACTTATATTTTTGCTTTCTTTTTATGCAGCTATCACCGTCTCACACCTCAAACTGTCCCCTGCTGCTAAGGAAAGGCTCCTCGCTTTCAAGAAACTTGATCCTGATACAAGAACTTTCAAGACAACAACCCAAGATTCACAGGAGGTATCCTCAGGCTCTGTCATAATGTCAAGTAAGTATCCTTGTTTAAAATTTAAATAAATAGTGAAATATGAACTAAGAAAAGATACTTATCTTGTTTTGATTGTGTAGGTGCTGGAAAATCTGCCAAGCCTGTTTCCCAGTTCAACACGGCTGACCTTGATGTCGTACGATCCAGGAAGAAAAGATCCACTACCAGTCCTAGCATCTCCATTCCAAAGGCACCCACCAAAGGAAAGGGTGTCAAGAAGAGGAAAACTTCTGATGCCGAGGATCTTCAAGGCCTACCACTGATTCGCCACCAGTTCCTTGAATACTTTAATGATGTAAGGATCCTTAATTCTGCCTAGGTATCCTACTCGTATGAGGATCACTTGATCTTGAACTGCTTTATCCTTTTCTTTGAAGAAATTTGCTGAGATTGAGGATTACGTGGGGAATATTGAGGAGCAGGACAAGAAAATTGCTGACCTCCAACAGGTTGCCGTGCTCAAGGACCTTGCACTTGCTGATCTTCGGAAGGAACTCCAAGATGAGAAGACTAAGACAGCTAAACTTCTGATCGACCTTGACTATGAGAAGCATGACCTCATTGAAAATGCTAAGGTCTCTGCCGCCATCACGATGTATCAGACAAAATTGAAGATGGCCCAGGAAGCTCAAGATCCTAGTTTTGACAAAAACAGCTGGGATGTTGAGGGTTGGAAGGCAAGGTTGGCTGATCTTGAGGATGATGAGGAGGAGGCTATTGAGGTCTTGGCGATTGAAGCAAGTGGCAGTGGGAAGGATCTGATGAAGGATACCGCAGCTGGAGGGGATGATGATGCAGCGAAGGCATAGGCTGCATAAATGGGCGATGAAGGACATTTCTTGACGTAGCCGGAGCCCATTTTTTAAGTTTGATAGTTTATTTTGGTGATGGTGTTTTTTGTTGAACAATGATGGGTTGTACTTAAACAGCAGTTTTTAGGATTAAGGGTCATGTATGATCCTTTGGACAATAGGCAGGATTGCAATTGGTGGAGGGATCCTCTGTTTGGGGGATGAAGCCATTGTGATCCTGCCGCCTTTATATTCCTGCACTATCTTTGAACTTATTATCATGGACACCCTTTACCTACCCCAGCGGACGGGCCACGTTTTGCTGGTAGAAGCTCGGGTAGGTAATTTTGACAACCTTTTAAGGGTTAGTCTTTTGTTTATAAATAAAAACTTAACCTTTTATCGCTTATCTCGTGTTGTTATCCTTTTTAATATCTTACTTTCCAACTGTTGTAATGTTCATTCTGTTTATACTTATCAAGCCTTGAAAAATTAGAAAAGATATCCAGAAAGTTTAGGATATGATCAAGGATCACATATCCCATAACCGATAAGTTCTAAAAAGTGATATGGTTTAAGAATCACAAGTTCAGTTGTCAAGTATAAGGGTTATTCAAATAAATAATGAATAGAATTAAAAATAGTTAAGGATCATACCTGAGGATCCAAGTTAGGATCCTAACCTTAATAAGGATAACTATAAGATAAACCTTAGAATAAAGTAAGGATCAAGGATCCCTAGTTGCCTATCTTCAAGAACCTGAAATAGAGCATCACTTGGGACTAAGCCAATATAAGATAAGAATTAGCAACTGGGGACAAGCCCAAGGATAACTGGGGACAAGCCCAAGGATAACTGGGGACAAGCCCAAGGATCGTATGTAAACTGGAGTATGGCCCTAACTGGCGACTATCCAAACTTAGTGGCATGAAAATGCCAAAACCTTAGCTAACGTGAAAACGTTAGAAACCTTAGCTAACGTGAAAACGTTAGAAACCTTAGGAACGGATGTATGGTACGTCTACCATTATACGTAGGATCCTAAGCATAGCCAGTACAATGGAATTATCAGCCCCTAAAACGAGTACTGGTCCCAATGCCTTGAACTATACCAGGATCATCGTGCGCTACAGGCGGAACTGGGGTCAAGCCCGAATAACTGGGGTTAAACCCAAAGGATGGATTGCTTCTGCGGATAACCAACGTTATGCTAAGGATACCTGAACTTTCAAAACTTGAATTCACGTGAGAGACGGATAAAGGATACATGATCCTTATCCTTATATGAGAAAATAATGAAATGAAATAGTTCAAGTTTAGGATATTACCTAAGTAAGGATCACCGATACTTTGAGGATCCTTTTCACATGAAATATTTCTTCATATGGACAGCATTCCAAGCTCTTGGCAGCAAATCACCTTCCATGGTTAGCAATCTATATGCCCCCTTTCCTGCTTCAGCTTCAATCAAATAGTGGCCTTCCCATTTTGGAACCAATTTTCCATCAGCAGGATTGGTGGTATTCTGAAATGCTTTCCTTAATACCATATCTCCAACTTGAAACCTCCTGATCCTGACATTTTTGTTGTAAGCACCAGCCATTCTTTGCTGATAACTGGCCATCCTTATCCTAGCCATATCCCTGATTTCTTCAATAGTATCCAGGTCTTGAACCAAGTTCTCGTCATTCTCCTCAGGATCACGGGTACTTGTTCTTGCAGTTGGAACCACCATTTCTGTTGGGATCACTGATTCTGCCCCAAATACCAAAGAGAATGGTGTTTGACCAGTAGCATTTTTAGGGGTCGTCCTATCAGCCCAAAGCACATAGGGTAGTTCTTCTGCCCATTTCCCTTTCTTGGATCCAAGCTTCTTCTTCAAATTGTTGATGATGATCTTGTTGGATGATTCTGCCTGACCATTAGCTTGTGGGTGGAATGGTGTTGATGTTATCATCTTAATCCCCCAGCTGTCACAAAAGTTAGTGGTTCTGCCCCCAATAAATTGGGAACCATTATCACATATAATCTCAGTAGGAATTCCAAATCTAGTTATAATATTTCTTTTAATGAAGGATATAACTTCCTTTTCTCTGACTTGGGCAAAAGCTTCAGCCTCTATCCACTTGGAGAAGTAATCCGTCATAGCAAGCATGAATACTTTTCCACCAGGTGCCTTAGGGAGCTTACCAACTATATCCATACCCCATCTCATAAATGGCCAAGAGGAGGATATAAGATGCAATAATTCAGCTGGTTGATGAAGGATATTGCTGTGCCTCTGACAAGGATCACATCTCTTAGCATACTCCACAGCGTCTCTCTTCATGGTTGGCCAGTAGTATCCTGTTCTCAGGATCCTTGAGAATAATGCCCTGCCCCCAGTGTGGTTTCCACAATCTCCTTCATGGAAGTCTTTTAAAACTTCTTGGACTTCAGGATCCTCAATGCATCTCAAGTATGGTCCTGCAAGAGATCGTCTATACAACATACTATTTGTAATTGAGAATTGAGATACCTTAGATTTGAAAGCCCTAGGGTTTTCTCCTGTAGGAATCTCTCCATGTTGTAAGTATCTCATAATTGGTGAGATCCATGATCCTGATCCTGAATGGGATCGAGTATCCTCACTAGGGATTATTGCAGAATCATTTCCTATTTCCATAGCCATATGATCCTCAATAGCCGGGGTCAGGATATGGATAATAGGAATCTTGATATCCTCCGGGATCTTCAAGGATGATCCTAAATTAGCCAATGCATCAGCTTCTGTATTTTCTTCCCTTGGTACCTGTGACAAACTAAAGGAAACAAAAGAGAGTGCCAAATTTTTTACTATCTCCAAATATTTGGTTAGCTTTTCACCTTTAACAGCATACGATCCATTAAAGTGGTTTGTAATTAACAAAGAATCTACGTGTACCTCAAGATACCTGATCCCCATATGCTTAGCAATTTGCAAACCAGCAATTAAGGCTTCATATTCAGCCTCATTGTTAGTGGTTTGGAACTCACAAGCTATAGAGTGGGGTATTATATCCCCCTGTGGCGATTTTAGTAGTATTCCCAGCCCTGTGCCTTTGACATTTGAGGATCCATCAGTATAGAGTATCCAAGGATCCTTGGTCTCTTCTAGTTGCTGGACTTCCAACTCAGCTTCTTCTTGTAAATCACTACTGAAATCAGCCACAAAGTCAGCTAATGCTTGGGATTTGATGGCTGTCCTAGGCTCATATCTTATATCATATGCACTTAGTTTTACTGCCCACTTAGCCATCCTTCCTGACATCTCTGGTTTCCTGAGGACATTCTTAATTGGAAAATTAGTTTTAATAATAATAACATGAGTTTCAAAATAATGTCTTAACTTAGTGGATGCCATAATTAATGCAAGAATAAGCTTTTCAAGGTGTGAATACCTGGATTCGGCATCAAGTAAACTTTTACTTACATAATAGACAGGATGTTGTGTACCTTGATGATCCTTAACAAGGACCGCACTTACTGCTTTTGAGGATACTGCAAGATACAAGGATAGCACATCGCCTTTTTCTGGTTTCATCAAAGCCGGGGCCGAGGATAGGTAATCTTTGAGGGCTCTCAAAGCATTTTCATGCTTCTCCGTCCATTCAAATTTCTTGTTCTTCCTTAGGATATCATAGAATTCTTTACACTTCTCGGAGGATTTGGATATAAATTTGTTCAAGGCTGTTATCCTGCCTGTTAGCCTTTGAACATCCTTAGCATTGGCCGGAGATTTGATGTTCACTATTGCTTTGATTTGTTCCGGGCTAGCTTCAATGCCTCTCTTTGTCACCATATATCCTAAGAATTTACCTGCTTTAACACCAAAGTGACATTTTGAAGGATTAAGTTTCATGTTATATTTGTCAAGGATATCGAATGCTTCCTCCAAGTCTCTTAGGTGATCCTCAGCTTTTAAGGATTTTACCACCATATCATCTATATAAACCTCCATAGTTTGTCCAATCTGATCCTTGAACATCATATTCACCAGCCTTTGATATGTTGCACCTGCATTTCTTAATCCGAACGGCATAGCAATATAGCAGTATATACCAGTTGGAGTCATGAAGGTTGTATCCTCTTGGTCGGATGGTTCCATTTGGATTTGTTGAAATCCAGATGAAGCATCCATAAAAGTTAACAGTTCATGACCCGCGGTTGCATCCACCATGGAGTCAATGTGGGGTAAAGGGAAAGGATCCTTGGGACATGCCTTATTTAAATCGGTAAAATCGACACATACCCTCCACTTTCCGTTTTTCTTTTGAACAACAACCACATTGGCCAACCATCTTGGATACTTGACCTTTCTAATCATACCTGCCCGGAGCAATTTCTCTACCTCTTCCTGGATAATGGCATTCCTTTCCGGTGCAAACTTTCTTCTCCTTTGATGGATTGGTTTGAAGGATCTGTCAATGCCGAGTTTGTGAGTGATTACATCTTTGGATATACCAGTCATGTCTTCGTGTTTCCATGCAAAGGTAGTCTTTCTCCTTTTTAGGAAGGATACGAGGTCTTCTTTCATTTCGCCAAGGATCCCTGATCCGATATAAACTATAGATTCAGGATCATCCGGATCCATAAGGATTTCTACCACATCCTGTTCACTCGCCTCCAAGACATCCCTTGGAGGATACTTTGATTGCTATTGCTCCCTGGATTTCGAAGCTGGTTTCATCGATGAAGTATAGCAATTCTTAGCCTCCTGCTGATCACTATCAATCTTCACTATTCCCCAAGGACTAGGGAGCTTCACACATTGATGGTAAGTGGATGGGACTGCTTTCATATCGTGTATCCAGGGCCTGCCAAGGATAACATTACAACAAGATAAACAGTCAATAACACAAAAAATTTTAGAAGAGTGTAGGCCTTCAATGTATATTGGGAGTTTAATGTCCCCCAGGGTATTCTTAGTTTCACCACTAAATCCCACGAGCACAGAGGATCTTGGTATGATCTCTGATTCAGGAATACCCATCTTCTTTAGGACATCAAGCTGGATAATGTTCACTGAACTTCCTCCGTCTATAAGGATCCTGCGGACAAAATGGTTAGATATGAAAAGAGTAATAACTAAACCATCGTGATGAGGATCCTGGATATCAACACGATCCTCTTCATCAAAGGTTATGACTTTCCCTTCCGAGACACTTGATGTTCGAACAGGTCTTTCTCCGTTATCCATTTTAGTTTCCTTTGCATGCCTTTTAGCTGCTGAGAAGGATGTGCCGCAAATGTCTGATCCTCCAGAAATGAAGTTTATCACTTGTGCATCCGCTGGAGGGGCTGGAGCCTTCTCAGGGATCCTTTCAGGATCCTGGGTCCTTGACTTTTTTCTTCCCAACAATTCTTTTAGATGCCCCTTGCTCAACAAGTATCCAATTTCCTTTCTTAGTGCAATGCATTCTTCTGTGAGGTGCCCAAAATCTTCATGGTATGCACACCACTTTGATTTATCCTTAGTTGCAGCTGGCCTATCATTTTTTTCTGGGCCATCTAGCTTTATCACCTAGACTCTGCATCGCAAGGATTAGTTCATTGTTATCAACACTAAAACAATATTCAGAAATTGGAGGATAATCCTCATCATCCTCTTCTTGATCAATAGAATGCACGTTCTGGTTATCAGATCTGTTGTAGGATCTGAACTTGTTGTTCCTGAATGAGGATCCTTGCTTATCCTGCTTTGAGGATCCTGCTAACCTCTCCTGGATCCTCTTGTCATCCTCTAGCCGGATGTACCTAAGGGCCCGGGTTCTTACCTCATCTAGGTTCCTGCAAGGTGTCATAACAAGATCATCATAAAATAACGAATCCCTAAGCAATCCCATTTTGAAGGCCTCAACAGCCGTGGCTATATCTAAGTTAGGAATGTCTAAGGATTCTTTACTGAATTTGGTAATGTAATCCCTTAATGATTCATTATGACCCTGGGTTATCCTATACAGATCACTAGTTAAACGCTCAAATTTTCTACTACAAGAAAACTGATTATTAAATAGATTAACTAGGTTAGCAAACGAGGTAATAGAGTAAGGGGGAAGACTTAGCAGCCATTTGAGAGCTGATCCAGTAAGAGTAGACCCGAATCCCTTGCACAGGCATGCTTCCTTTAACCTTTCTGGGATCGGATTGATTTCCATCCTCTCCCTGTATTGTGCTATGTGTTCTTCAGGATCTGTCAAACCATCATACAGCTTCATTGTAGGCACATGGAACCTCTTGGGTATCTCAGCATCACAGATTGGTGGTGCAAAACGAGATATCTTGTGGCTCCCATCTGCAATCTCTGGGATAGGTTTGACCACTCCCGGAACACTTGATATCATATCCTTTAGCTTTTGCAATTCTCTGGCCATGGCATGATTGATACCTGGATCCTGCATAAGACCATGGTTAGTAGTATGAGAATTATTAAAAGTGTTACCTCCCATTGGATTCAAGTTAGGAAGAATGGATGTTAATCCATATTGTTGAGGCTCTGGAATGATCGAGGGACCAGTAGAGGCATTGGTCTGCATTGGAATAAAATCTCCCTGATGGACATCTGAACTTCCTGTTTGCAAACTCCTCAAGGATCCTGGCATCTGGAAGGATCCCTGAAACTGGGACGATCCTGGAACAAAGGAGGATCCTTGAACCTGGGATGATCCTGGAACGAAGGAGGATCCTTGAACCTGGGATGATCCTGGAACGAAGGAGGATCCTTGAACCTGGGATGATCCTGGATCGAAGGAGGATCCTTGAACCTGGGATGATCCTGGAACGAAGGAGGATCCTTGAACCTGGGATGATCCTGGAACAAAGGAGGATCCTTGAACCTGGGATGATCCTGGAACGAAGGAGGATCCTTGAACCTGGGATGATCCTGGAACGAAGGAGGATCCTTGAAACTGCTGCATTCCTGAATATCCTCCTGAACCCGTGAGGGATCCCATATGCTGAGGATAGGATCCCGCTGGCTGGAAATATGAACCTGATGCCTGGGTCATTGTTGTTGTTCCGTAGTGCACTCCTTTTGGTCCACCCACATATTGAATGTCTGGAACCACTGATGGCTGAGAAGTAATCACCGGAGTATCAAAATTCAAAGATCTGGGCATCAGTGGGGAACGATCCTCTGCCATTTTCTTCTGTTTCTTAATTTCGTCAATCTCCCGGAGGATCCTTTCGTTGGTCTTATCCTGCTCTTGTGCATGATTCCTCATCTGCAAAATCAAGGCATAGAGATCATTAGTAGTAGGATTAGTTGAAACAGAAGAAGTAGGTGGTTTTGAGAAAATGGGAGTTGGTTTCTTCGCGGCATTCTCAGTATTCTTCTGGGATCCAGAAGGTGGTGGAGGCAAAGGAGGGACGCCTTGTGAAGAAGTGAATGAGGGCATCAAGTTTGAAGCATTCTTCGCTGAGGAATCCATTTGCTTGGTTGTAGTGAACCGAAATGAGCACAGAAATGCGTATTTTTCTAAGGACGAA
Organism: Helianthus tuberosus; assembly: GCA_030545235.1. Taxonomy (NCBI): domain Eukaryota; kingdom Viridiplantae; phylum Streptophyta; class Magnoliopsida; order Asterales; family Asteraceae; genus Helianthus; species Helianthus tuberosus. The sequence goes on from JARYGA010044784.1 coordinate 84,144, forward strand.
GCACCAATTGCCCCACGGTGGGCGCCAAACTGTTTTGGTCAAAAAATCAGATGAGGATATTGCAACCAAACTCTCGGTTACGGGGTATGATGCTTGAAATGTAGAACAATGATGAGGATCACTTTAATGTAAAATTGCACAAACAACACAAGGGTTTATACGGGGAAAAAGCCCTTGATCAAGAGTTGATCTCCGGCACAAAAAACCCCGGGTGATGGAAACTACCGATCACCAAGCTCAAATAAATGAATAAATGTTTACAACTTCGGATAGTAACGAGCTAGGTACAAGGATCACTATCGTGAAATGTGTAAATGTGAGTGAAAACGAATGAATGTTCGTCGAGAGCTTCAAGTGTGCGAGTATATGAGTGTATGTAACTGTAAAAAATGACTAAGTGTTTCTCTACTAGCTCGTTACCCCTTTTAAAATAGAAATTTAACTACCAAACTAACTATCCAACTTTTGTGCCAAGCCCCCACGTTCTCCATAACGTCCATTTTTAGCTAAGCACGTGCAGAATAGTTTGGGAATATTCTCCAGGAATGTCGCCAAGACTTGGTCAAGCTGGTTATACCTGCGAGATAGTACAAAACATAAGTAAACAATCGTCAGTACGAGGATCCTTAAAGTGATCCATGATCCTGATCC